>CAOKYR010000202.1:0-30685 GCA_948473455.1 Teleiodes luculella | reverse complement strand
CCAAAACTACAACTGCCTCCATCCTCTAGCAGTCAAAACAAGAGATAATATAAAAGCGATATCTCTCCAGAACAAAGTTGTCACTTTGTTCTGGATAAAAGCCCATGTAGGATTGGATGGTAACGAGAGAGCCGACACTCTGGCCAAGGAGGCCGCTGCAAACCTCAAACGCAAGCCGGATTACGACAAGTGTCCGGTGTCATTCATCAAGCGGAGCATACGCTCGAAAACGCTTGATGAATGGAACCGGAGGTACGTGGACAGCAAAACTGCGTCAACGACCAAAATGTATTTCCCGGATGTAAGGGCGGCGTACAAGATTATGCGGAAAATAGACATAAATATGCTTAGGACGCAAATTTTGACGGGGCATGGAGGGTTCTCCGAATACTTAAACCGCTTCAAGTGTAAGGAGAGCCCCTCATGCCTCTGCGACCCAGCGGCTAGCGAAACAATCGCCCACTTGCTACTAGAATGTCCGATCCACAACGTAGAAAGGTTCGAACTGGAACAAAAACTTGAGTTAAAATTGGACCAAAGCAGTATAAAAGACATAATGCAAACGAAAAATAGGGACAAGTTCCTCGAATATTGCGAAAAAATAGCAAAAGCTGCAATAAAAAGAAACAAATTGGAATAGAAATTATATGTTTACCTAGTATTATAATAATACTACGGTTAAACATAGACTTAAAAACTTAAAGAACGAAAGATAACGTAACAAGAATAAACGAGAGAATAGAACAGAAATAAAATAAAAAATAACAAAGAGAAGTAATAACATTGTAAAACAGGGGTTCCCGACAAAGAACCTTTCAACTCCCAAATGTATTCAACTGATATATGAATGAAACTCACCCTATTAACAAAGTCTCTGCTGCTTGGCAGAGGTAAATAGTGAAATTATAAAAAAAAAAAAAAAAAAAAAACCTAACCTAACCTAACCTAACCTAACCTAACCTAACCTAACCTAACCTAACCTAACCTAACCTAACCTAACCTAACCTAACCTAACCTAACCTAACCTAACCTAACCTAACCTAACCTAACCTAACCTAACCTAACCTAACCTAACCTAACCTAACCTAACCTAACCTAACCTAACCTAACCTAACCAACTATATCTCGACTGAAAATATTGATATTTTGATCGGACTTTTTTGTTTTTCCTGCGTGTTTAATTTTACCCGAGTGTGCTGTGCACTTTTTGGAGCGATCTTGCGCGAATTTTTCAGTTTTTAGCGAAATTTCAGTTTTTTCATACATTGTTAAATTTCAAATTTGCATAACTCGCGATCGGCTTAACCGATTCGCGTGATTTAAATTCTCAATAGCCTGGTGCATTGTTCTTCACATCCTGACTGCGTGACGACGCGCTTGCGCGCCATCCGCCATATTGACTTTTTCAAAAACACCCATTTTTCAGGGTTTTTTCTAAATTGCCAAAAATTTTTCTATTACCGCTACCCAGAAAATACTTACCATCGTGTCCAGCGTCGCAAGCCGCATCCAACGACGTGTCGCACGCCGTGATCCGGCACCTGAAAAACGAAAAATTGCCCCGCCCAACCCACCCTTTTGAGGCTTAGGTATATCACCTCGGCCAACTTTCTGACAATTTATTTGCTTTTTTTGTGACTTTTCAGTCTTTTATCGACTGGTTCGACTTAAATAAGGTTTTCTATATTAATACCCGTACTTTTGTACAAATCTTTGACGTCCCCTATTGGGAATTCCTAAATATATTTTATTTATTTAAATATTAACTGACCACTGCATCTCTGTAGATTAAGGTTTGATTAGCTAATAAACTCCTTTGACAATATGTTTGGACTCAGGACACCGATGGGGAAGACGGCAGCCGTGAGAAACAGCAGCCCTACAAACCCGGAACTAGTAGAAAATTCGCCCGTGAATAAGGATGACTTATCTCAAACTTTTAGCGTGAGGCGGAGTATTGGTGAGCTAGAAGCCATTAACGCTGTATCGGGTTCCTCTAGTTCTTCTGCAACAACATCTAAAATTGCCCCTGGACAAAATTTGAAGATCACATTTTCTCAAACGAAAAGCATAACAACCGGCACAAAGTCAGCTGCTGAAGGATTGTCTAGCCCGGGAAAGGCAAATATTGGTAGAACTGCAGTGCCACAAAAAGAAAAATCGGATTCTCTTGAAGTAAGTGTAAACTCGGAGAAAAACAAATACAAGAACCGACTATCGGAAGCAAAGGCCTGTGTTACAAAAGCCAAACTTCACCTTGGCAACTCAAGGAACCTAAAAACCGACATAAAACTTGAGGTAACACAGGCTATTGATAGACTGTATGAGCTTGTAAGAGAGTCCGAACTCGTTAAAGGGAAAAGAGTAGACCTGACCAAAGTAGCTGAAAATACACAAGAAAGAAGGGAGGAAAGCATTGAACCCAACAAAAACTCACTGATCAAAACTATAGAAGAGCATAGCAGATTAATTAGAGAAAGCAACGACAAGATGAATCAACTGAAAGAAACACTAGGAAAACACCAAGAAACTATAGAAACGTTAGAAAGGAAAACTTACGCAAGCGTAGCTGCATCCCGCACAGCAAAATCTATCCCCGAACGTCAAGCCCTTCATTCAGTCGTGGTAACATCTAAGCATGACACGGAGACAGGGGAAGAAGTACTTGACCGAATTAGACGAACAGTAAATGCGAAACAAGGAGACGTTACTGTTGAGAAAATTAGGAAAGGGAAGGACAGAAAGGTTATTGTGGGATGCAGAACGGAGGAGGAGAGACGAAAAGTCAAAGAAAGATTAAAAGCATCCGAAGAACATCTTGTTGTTGAAGATATGGCAAATAAGCTTCCCCTTGTGATTTTTAGAGATGTCCTGAAATACAATACCGACGAAGACTTACTTTTTGCTTTAAAAAACCAGAATAAACACCATTTTAGAGATATCGAAGAGTCAAAAACTACAATGGAAATTGCATACAAAAAGCAGACGAGAAATCCACATACACACCATGTGGTCATGAGAGTCTCCCCAAAAATATGGCAGAGTCTCACAGAAACTGGTTTTGCACATATCGACCTCCAGCGAGTAAAAGTTGCAGACCAGTCGCCACTTGTTCAGTGCTCGATGTGCTTGGGGTACGGACACACTCGGCGTTTCTGTGTGGACAGACAGGAGGTTTGTAGTCATTGTGGAGGACCTCATGTAAGAGCGGATTGTCCCGATCGATTAACGGATATAGCGCCATCCTGTTGCAACTGCAAGCGTGCTGGAATGGAGAAAACTGACCATAACGCATTTAGCGATAACTGTCCAATTAGGAAGAAAAGAGAAGTTCTTGCCAGGAGCACTATAGCGTATTGCTAAAGGCGCCCTGGGTGAAACGGGCATCAGTAGGACAACACCGTACCTTGTAATGCAAGCAAATCTACAGCGTAAAAAACTTGCTACACAGGAAGTAATGCTCGAAGCAGGCAAAAGAAAGGCTTCATTTGCTCTTCTCCAGGAGCCGTATATCGGAAAAGCTGGTTGCATGGGCAGTTATGGCGGTGTCAGGATATACCAGACCCAAAATGCAAATACCAAAGCTGCGATAGCCGTGTTTAACACCGACTTAGATGTTATTCAATGTCCCGAATTTACGACATCCAATATCGTGACGGTCAAACTTAAAACTAAATCCTGGGAGTGCACAGTAGTCTCTTTTTATTTTGAACCGGACAAGGATATACAGCCCTACCTTGAACAACTGCACGAAATCGTTGAAAAGTTTGGCCCAAACAAAGTATTGCTAGGCGGTGATGCGAATGCCAAAAATTCATGGTGGGGCAGCCCTGAAATCGATTATAGGGGAGAAGAAATGTCTGGATCACTAGACGAGATGAATTTGCACGTGCTAAATGTTGGAAATACTCCTACTTTCTATACTATAAGAGGAAACAAAGAGTATAAAAGTCACGTTGACGTCACGGCGTGTTCTCGGGATATGTTTGGCTTAGTGGAGGACTGGACGGTGGACGAAGGATTGACTGGATCGGACCACAATGGCATTATTTTTAAAATCAAATTTATTAGGTCAAAAGGAATAAAAATAGAACGCACTACTAGAAAATTTAACACAAAAAAAGTAAATTGGAGTGATCTTCGTGAGAAGATAACACAATTTAAAATAGAAAATAACATTAATAAAGATGAGGTTAGCAAAATTAATAATACAGAAAATTTGGAAAAATTTGTTCAAAATTATACTAATTGCATAATTGATGCCTGTGAACAAATTATACCGAAAAAGAAAAAAACCGAACAGTTAAAAATGCCATGGTGGTCCGAACACCTAGCCACTCTTAAAAAAGAAGTAACCACAAAAAAGCGCAGAATTAGGTATGCGGCACCTGTGAGAAGACCTAAGGTAGTAGAGGAGTACCTGCAAGCTAAGGAAAGATATGAAACTGAAGCTAAGGAGGCCCAGGTTAGCAGTTGGAAGGATTTCTGCAGCCAACAAGACAGAGAGGGGGTCTGGGACGGGATCTATCGAGTGATGACAAAAACCGCGAAGAGGTGTGAAGACCTACCGCTGCAAAGAGATGGGAAAGTGTTGAGCCCGGCCGAATCGGCTAAAATGCTAGCGGAAGTCTTCTACCCGGAAGATTCAAGAGAGCTCGACAACGCTGACCATCGGCAAATAAGAACCGCAGCGGACCTCTTGCAAAGTCAGAACTCTGATGGACACCAAAACGATCCACCTTTCACATTAGCAGAGTTAGTATCAGCAGTGGAGAGTTTTGATGCTAAAAAAGCCCCCGGATCGGACGGTCTGACCGCCGATATATGCAAACAGGCCATATTTCAGGACGCACCACTGTTTTTAGCGATATTAAACAAGTGTTTAGAACTAAAATATTTCCCGATCATCTGGAAAGAGGCAACGGTGGTGGTTCTCAGAAAACCCGATAAAACAGACTATACGAACCCAAAGTCGTATAGACCAATCGGATTGCTTCCTGTAATGGGCAAAATATTTGAAAAGATGGTCATAAACCGTATCAAATGGCATATCCTTCCAAAATTAAGCACCCGTCAATATGGCTTTGTGCCACAGAGGAGTACCGAGGACTCCCTCTATGACCTAGTACAGTATATACGCAAAAAAGTTGGTCAAAAGAAACTTGTTACCATGATATCACTGGACATAGAGGGAGCCTTCGATAGCGCCTGGTGGCCGGCAATAATAAGTCGTTTGGCGGAAGAGAAATGCCCCGCAAACCTTAGACAGGTTATCCAAAGCTACCTCCAGAACAGAAAAGTAAACTTGCGGTACGCTGGAGTGGAACACTCAAAAAGCACGGAAAAAGGATGCGTTCAGGGATCGATTGGGGGGCCCATTCTCTGGGATCTCCTCTTGGATCCGCTTCTGAAAGGGCTGGAACGACGAGGTGACTACTGTCAGGCCTTTGCTGACGATGTCGTGTTGGTGTTTGATGGAGATACGGCACTGCAAGTTCAGAAACAGGCCAATGCTGCTCTTGCCTATGTTCAGGAGTGGGGAGTCAAAAACAAAATGCGTTTCGCTCCGCACAAAACCAATGCTATGGTCTTGACCAATAAACTTAAGTATGATACTCCACTCCTGACTATGGGCGGGATCGGAATTGGCATGTCAGAAGCCGTTAAGATCCTGGGGCTCACAATTGACAAGAAGCTGACTTTCAACACTCATGTAGCCAATGTTTGTAAAAAGTCATTGAACATTTACAAGCAGCTGTCAAGAGCCGCAAGGATCAGCTGGGGACTCCATCCACAAATTATTCGCACCATCTACACGGCGGCGGTGGAGCCTGTCATAACGTACGCGGCGGGGGCCTGGGCACCGGCGGCTAAGAAACTGGGAGTGCAAAAACAATTAAATGCAGTACAACGGGGTTTTGCTCAGAAGCTCACCAGAGCATATCGTACCGTCTCCCTAAACTCGGCACTGATACTGGCTGGCATACTGCCTCTCGATTTGAGAATACAGGAAGCAGCTGCTCTGTATGAAGCCAAGAGAGGAGTACCCCAGCCAGTGTTAGGAGACAGGGACATCGAAAGACAGGTTCGATATACACAAATGCCGCATCCGGTTGAGCGAGAGGAGCTAACATTTATGTGCCTAACGAACGAACAAGACGTTGAAAATAGCAACTATCAGGCTTTGAGGATTTTCACTGATGGCAGCAAAATTGAAGGCAAAGTCGGTGCTTCACTATCTCTGTGGGATGGTGAAACAGAGACTAAGGCAGTAAAACTAAAACTGTCAGCTCACTGCACAGTGCATCAAGCCGAACTTCTGGCTATTTGCTCTGCATCCAGGGAAATCCTTAAAAGCACAAAAGCTAGTTTCGGGATTTATAGCGACTCTCGTTCAGCTCTGGAAACCGTCGTGAATAGCTCTTCCTGCCACCCCCTAGCAGTCGAAACCCGCCAAAACCTGCGAACAAGTAAACTGAAGAACAAATCTGTGCATTTGTTTTGGGTCAAAGCACACGCGGGCTTAAAAGGCAACGAGCGGGCAGACCAGCTAGCAAAGGACGCCGCCCTGAAATTAAAGAAGAAAGCAGATTATGAAATGTGTCCTGTTTCATTCGTCAAGCGACAAATCCGAATGGAGTCGCTTGACGAGTGGAACAGGCGCTACAAATCTGGCGACACTGCTGCAGTCACTAAACTGTTTTTCCCGGACGCGGTGAAGGCTTACCAAGTAATCCGTGGTCTGCAACCTACTGGAATCCAAACCCAGATTATGACGGGGCACGGTGGGTTCTCCGAATACCTGAACAGGTTCAAGTGTAAGGGGGACCCATCGTGCATCTGCGAGCCTGGGGTGACAGAATCCGTGCTGCATGTGGTTCTTGACTGCCCAGTCCATGTGAAAGAAAGGCATGATGTGGAGCAGGTGTTGAGTCTGGACCTGAAAAAAGAAAACATACATAAATTAATCGAAAACAAAGATGACAGACGAAAATTCTTGACCTACTGTGAACTAATAGCCGAAAAAGTAATCAAAAGAAACAAGTAAATAAATATGTATGGAATATATATTGCCAAATATATATTACCAGCATAGTAAAAATATGTCTAAAAATAAAAATTGCGAAACAGAATTTAAAAGAAATTGAAATAAACTAAAGTAAAGATAATGACGAAATATTCATGTATATTTATAAGAAACATAAAATTAAAAAAAGCACTCCATTCTATAAAAGAAAACGCAAAAATTTAAAATCTTTATAAGCGACACCGAAAAGAAAGTCTTCGATTATGTTGAAGGAAAATTGCATATTATAAACAAAAAAAAAAAAAAAAAAAAAAACCTAACCTAACCTAACCTAACCTAACCTAACCTAACCTAACCTAACCTAACCTAACCTAACCTAACCTAACCTAACCTAACCTAACCTAACCTAACCTAACCTAACCTAACCTAACCTAACCTAACCTAACCTAACCTAACCTAACCTAACCTAACCTAACCTAACCTAACCTAACCTAACCTAACCTAACCTAACCTAACCCCCTTGTCTTACAGAGACAACTACGCAGGCTGTGGTGCACTCACCACCTAGCACCACAGACAAGAGGAATGACGCCATAAAGAAAACGCCCACCCCAAAAGGGGAAAGTGATACACAGTCCAAACCGAAGAAATCAGCGACGGTAGGCAATTCGAAGAAAACACCGGTGCAGAGGGATACAGGCAGTGCGGACTCCAAAGCCAAGAAGTCGGCGACAGATGAAGCGCGTGCCTTATTGCTCAAAGCAAAAGCGAATATGGACATGTCGGGAAATATAAAGACCGTCATAAAGCAAACGGTGTTGGAGTGTATAAAGTCGATGTTTGAAATCGTAAAACGAATAGACAAACCGGAAGTGAGAACGTCTGTTGAAGAAGAAATTGTAGAAATTGAACCTGAAAAAGAAATTTATATTAATCAATTAAGGGAAGATAAAATATTAAAAGAAATCAGAGAAGTGAAAGAAATGCTTAGAAACGACTTAAGGAAAGAAATACCAAAAAAGATAGAAATTACAGAGACTAACCTTAAAGACAGAATCGAGGAACAGACGAAAGTTAATAAAGAAACTAAAGTTCTTCTCGAAAAATTGGACACCCGTTTTGAACAAGCAGGGACATACGCACAGATAGCCGCGATACCTAAGCAGCAAAATTCACCTGTGGAATCAGCCCCTTACGCCATTCGTAGAAACCTTCACTCTATTATTGTATCCTCGTCAAATGAAGCAGACACTTCCGATTCCGTAATAGGAAAGATAAGGACTGCGGTTGACGCAAAGACAACAGGAGTGAAAGTTGACTACCTGCGAAAGGCTAGGAATCAGTCTGTTGTAATCAGTTGTTCCAGGAAGGATGAGCTCGAGAAAGTGACGGCCAGGATAAGAAATTCGAAGGCGGAACTAAAAGTGGACGAGACCACCAATAAACACCCACTGGTGATCATCAAAGACGTGATGACCTACGTTAAAGATGATGACCTGATCGGAGCCATCGAAACCCAAAATGGTCACCTCTTTGAGGGCTTAAAAATAAAAAAGGACGACATTCAGGTGAAATTTAGACGCAGAGCCCGAAATCCGTTGGCGAATCACGTTGTGCTCCAGGTACCACCTATGGTATGGAAACGATTGACCTCTGCAGGCAGAATACATGTCGATCTCCAGAGAGTCGTGGTACAGGACCAATCGCCATTGATCCAATGCACCAAGTGTTTGGCCTTTGGACATGGCAGAAAACTGTGTACGGAGCCGGCAATACTCTGTAGTCATTGCACAGAACCGCATACTAGAGCAGAGTGTCCCTCGGTTGCGTTGGGAGATGAACCCAAGTGTAGAAATTGCATTTTAGCCAAGAAGGACGGAAAGCATAACGCTTTTGACAAGGAATGTCCAGTCCGTAAAAAGTGGGATCTATTGGCTAGAACGGCAGTAGAATATTGCTAAGGGCCCACCAACGCAACACACGCAAGAAACAAGAGTGGATCCCGTAGAGTACAAGGTCGTGCAAGCTAATCTTCAAAAAATGAGGCTCGCTACGGATGAGCTTATATTGGAAGCGAGCCGGAAAAAGATAAAGTACGCACTTATACAAGAACCGTACGTTGGCTCTAGAGGGGAAATGAAAAGTTATCCTGGAACCAGAATATTTCAGCATACAAGAACAAGCGATAAGGTAAACAAAACCGCCATAGCTATCTTTGATAGTAGCATCGATGCTTCCCTTGTACCGACACTAACCACGGAAAACATCGTAGCTGTCAGACTGACCATCGAAGGGGTTAAAATGCTTGCGGTGTCGGTGTACTTTGAGGACAACTTAGACATAGAACCATATTTGGATCAATTAAAAAACATAGTGGAAAATGCCGGCACTGACAATATACTGATAGGAGGGGACGCAAATGCATGGAGTACGTGGTGGAGCAGTGAAAGGGAGGACGAAAGAGGGAAAGCCTTAGCTGGAACCTTAGACGAACTAAACCTTCACGTGCTAAATCGCGGAAACGTTCCCACTTTTGATACTGTCAGGGGAGGGAAGCGGTATAAAAGTCACGTTGACATCACAGCCTGTTCGGAGAAAATGCTCGGCTTCGTAGAAGATTGGACCGTAGAACCTGATCTCACAAGCGCTGATCATAATGCTATATTGATTAGTATAATGGCAGGGAATGAAAATAGACACAAAATTAAATATGGTAGCACTAGGATATATAATACAAAAAAGGCAAATTGGAGTAAATTTCGAGCAAAATATTTGGAATTATTAAAACTAAACAAATTAAATAAAATAGAGATAGATAAAATAACAAAGGTAGAAGATTTGGAAAACAGTATTGGAAAACTAACTGAAATAATAACAGAAACATGTAATGACACAATCCCAAAAATTAAAAAGGTTGATAAAACCTTTCTGCCATGGTGGAATGAAAAGCTCGATCAGCTGAAACGGAAAACCAAAACGTACAAGGGAAGAATTCGATGCGCAGCCCCTCATCGCCGAGCATGGGTCATCTCCGAATATTTAAAAGTGAAGGAAGAGTATGAGCTTGAAGTTAAAAAATCCCAAACAGAAAGCTGGAAAACTTTCTGCAGTAAACAGGATAAAGAGAGCGTGTGGGATAGTATATATAGGGTGATGTCAAGAACAAAGAAGAAACAAGAAGACATCCCAATGGTGGTAAACGGCAGAACCTTAAACCCTGAGGAGTCAGCAAAGGTACTAGCAGAGACCTTCTTCCCTGACGATAAAGTAGAGGATGATAGCTTGGAGCATAAAAGTATCAGAGAGGAATCAGTCACATCAATAGAGCAAAGACCCGGGGACACATTGGACCCACCTTTTACCATCTCTGAACTTAGATACGCAGCTAAAAGCTTTAGTTCGAAGAAGGCACCAGGAATTGATGGCTTTACGGCCGATATTTGCCAAGCTGCCATCTCCGCAGATGAGGAACTCTTTCTTGCCATAACAAATAAATGCCTTGAGCTGTCTTACTTCCCGGAGAGTTGGAAAATAGCTACTGTGGTAGTCCTTAGGAAACCCGGGAAGGAGACCTATACTCACCCGAAGTCACATCGCCCTATTGGTCTACTGTCAGTGTTAGGAAAAATCCTAGAGAAAATGATAGTAAGGAGACTCAAGTGGCATATCTTACCGCGAATGAACCCTCGTCAGTATGGTTTCGTACCTCAGCGAAGTACGGAGGATGCTCTGTACGACCTTACCCAGTACATAGACCTGAAACTAAAGGAGAAAAATAATGTATTAGTTGTTTCACTCGATATAGAGGGCGCGTTTGATAGCGCCTGGTGGCCGGCAATTAAAAACCGTCTGGCAGAAAACCGGTGTCCCCTCAACCTCCGGAGAATAATGAACAGTTATCTGAAACAAAGAAAGGTAATGGTCAGATACGGCGGAGTGGAATATGTTAAAAATACATCCAAGGGCTGTGTACAGGGTTCTATAGCTGGCCCGACGCTGTGGAATTTACTACTTGACCCCCTCCTCGAAGACCTCGACAGCAAAAGGACATATTGTCAAGCTTTTGCAGATGACGTGGTGTTGGTGTTTTCTGCAAAGACGGGGTTGGACCTCGAGATGGAAGCAAATGCCAGTCTGGCCCGTGTGCATCAGTGGGGCGCCAAAAATAAGCTCAAATTTGCTCCGCATAAGACGAACGCAATGCTTATAACCAAAAAGTTAAAATATGACGCTCCACGGCTGCACATGGGTGGAATTAACATTGGATTGGTAGAAGAGATGAAGCTCCTTGGTCTTATCATCGACCATAAATTAACTTACCAGGGCCACGTCACATATATTTGTAAGAAAGCAACAAATATCTTTAAACAGTTGTCATGTGCAGCTCGGGTGACTTGGGGGTTAAACTCAGAGGTCGTTCGGATGATTTACACAGCGGTGGTCGAGCCCGTCATTTTGTACGCGGCCAGTGTTTGGGCAAAGGCAGCGGAAAAAATTTATGTGAAAAACCAGCTGAATACTGTTCTTAGGGGCTTTGCCCAGAAGATTAGCAAATCATACAGAACGGTGTCCATGAACTCAGCTCTTATATTAACAGGACTGCTGCCCCTAGATCTGAGGATAAAGGAGGTAGCATCTTTATATGAAGCCAAGAGAGGGAAGCCTCAACAAATTCTTGGAGACCGTTCTGTGGAAGAAAAGGAAAGTTTTTTGGCAAAACCGCATCCTTCAACGGAGGAGGAATTCGATTTTGGCTGTCTAGAAGGGGAGGACGACATTCGTCTGATCATGGAGGAGGGTGCAGTACACATCTTCACCGATGGAAGTAAAATTGAAGGCAAGGTTGGTGCGGCTCTATCTTGGTGGGATGGAGCCGTTGAAACCAAGAGTCGGAAATTCAAGTTGGAGAAGTACTGCACCGTCTTCCAAGCGGAACTGTACGCTATGTATCGGGCTTCGGAACTAATAAAGGGCAGCACAGCGAACAAATTTGCTATATTCAGTGATTCCCGATCATCACTTGAACTGCTGAAAAGCTGTGACGCATGTCACCCCTTGATAGTCGGAATAAGAAAGAACCTACGACAAATGGGAAATGCTGGTAAAACTGTAAGACTTTTCTGGGTAAAGGCTCACATTGGCATAATAGGCAATGAAAGGGCGGATGTATTGGCAAAAGACGCAGCTTTGAACAAAAAAACTAAGCCCGATTATGATATGTGCCCTATTTCATTCATCAAACGGACCATCAGAGATGGTTCGGTTGATGAATGGAATAACAGGTACATTACTGAAACCAAAGCAAGCGTAACAAAATTATTTTTCCCAAACGCCATAGAAGCCTACAAAACCTGTAAAAAAATAAACATGACCCACATGCATACACAATTGATGACTGGACATGGAGGATTCGCCGAATACCTCCACAGATTTAAAAAAAAGGACTCCCCTGCGTGTAAATGTGACCCTTGCGCTGAACAAACAATAACTCACCTTGTAATAGAGTGCCCGATGTTCTGTGTAGATAGATATGACCTGGAAAATAAAATAGACATGGTTATTAACAAAAACACAATAGCAAGTATAATAAATAACAAAGAACAAAGAGATGAATTCTTGGAGTTTTGTATTAAAATAGTTAAATTTGTTGTTAATAGTAATAAAACTTAGTATAAGAATATAACACGTCTTAATATACTGTAATATATTAAACATGTGTTAGAACTAATCATGCAAAAACAAATAAATAAATAACGCCGAAAAATACACAATTACAAATAAATCTCTAAAATAAAATGTAAAATAGAAAAAAAAACTAAACACGAAAAAATCCCAATCAGGGATGACTGCTTAATATGTAAAGTCAACGAAATATTAGGAAATTTAAACCTCCAACCACCACGTCGGAGAGCAATTATGATTTAAAAAAAAAAAAAAAAAAAAAAAAAAAAAAAAACCTAACCTAACCTAACCGAACTATATCTCGACTGAAAATATTGATATTTTGATCGGACTTTTTTGTTTTTCCTGCGTGTTTAATTTTACCCGAGTGTGCTGTGCACTTTTTGGAGCGATCTTGCGCGAATTTTTCAGTTTTTAGCGAAATTTCAGTTTTTTCATACATTGTTAAATTTCAAATTTGCATAACTCGCGATCGGCTTAACCGATTCGCGTGATTTAAATTCTCAATAGCCTGGTGCATTGTTCTTCATATCCTGACTGCGTGACGACGCGCTTGCGCGCCATCCGCCATATTGACTTTTTCAAAAACACCCATTTTTCAGGGTTTTTTCTAAATTGCCAAAAATTTTTCTATTACCGCTACCCTGAAAATACTTACCATCGTGTCCAGCGTCGCAAGCCGCATCCAACGACGTGTCGCACGCCGTGATCCGGCACCTGAAAAGCGAAAAATTTCAAATTAAAACATAATTCTATAGAATACCTACCGACCGAGGCTACCTGGTCAACCTCGACATTTTTAAAACTAACTATATCTCGACTGAAAATATTGATATTTTGATCGGACTTTTTTGTTTTTCCTGCGTGTTTAATTTTACCCGAGTGTGCTGTGCACTTTTTGGAGCGATCTTGCGCGAATTTTTCAGTTTTTAGCGAAATTTCAGTTTTTTCATACATTGTTAAATTTCAAATTTGCATAACTCGCGATCGGCTTAACCGATTCGCGTGATTTAAATTCTCAATAGCCTGGTGCATTGTTCTTCATATCCTGACTGCGTGACGACGCGCTTGCGCGCCATCCGCCATATTGACTTTTTCAAAAACACCCATTTTTCAGGGTTTTTTCTAAATTGCCAAAAATTTTTCTATTACCGCTACCCTGAAAATACTTACCATCGTGTCCAGCGTCGCAAGCCGCATCCAACGACGTGTCGCACGCCGTGATCCGGCACCTGAAAAGCGAAAAATTTCAAATTAAAACATAATTCTATAGAATACCTACCGACCGAGGCTACCTGGTCAACCTCGACATTTTTAAAACTAACTATATCTCGACTGAAAATATTGATATTTTGATCGGACTTTTTTGTTTTTCCTGCGTGTTTAATTTTACCCGAGTGTGCTGTGCACTTTTTGGAGCGATCTTGCGCGAATTTTTCAGTTTTTAGCGAAATTTCAGTTTTTTCATACATTGTTAAATTTCAAATTTGCATAACTCGCGATCGGCTTAACCGATTCGCGTGATTTAAATTCTCAATAGCCTGGTGCATTGTTCTTCATATCCTGACTGCGTGACGACGCGCTTGCGCGCCATCCGCCATATTGACTTTTTCAAAAACACCCATTTTTCAGGGTTTTTTCTAAATTGCCAAAAATTTTTCTATTACCGCTACCCTGAAAATACTTACCATCGTGTCCAGCGTCGCAAGCCGCATCCAACGACGTGTCGCACGCCGTGATCCGGCACCTGAAAAGCGAAAAATTTCAAATTAAAACATAATTCTATAGAATACCTACCGACCGAGGCTACCTGGTCAACCTCGACATTTTTAAAACTAACTATATCTCGACTGAAAATATTGATATTTTGATCGGACTTTTTTGTTTTTCCTGCGTGTTTAATTTTACCCGAGTGTGCTGTGCACTTTTTGGAGCGATCTTGCGCGAATTTTTCAGTTTTTAGCGAAATTTCAGTTTTTTCATACATTGTTAAATTTCAAATTTGCATAACTCGCGATCGGCTTAACCGATTCGCGTGATTTAAATTCTCAATAGCCTGGTGCATTGTTCTTCATATCCTGACTGCGTGACGACGCGCTTGCGCGCCATCCGCCATATTGACTTTTTCAAAAACACCCATTTTTCAGGGTTTTTTCTAAATTGCCAAAAATTTTTCTATTACCGCTACCCTGAAAATACTTACCATCGTGTCCAGCGTCGCAAGCCGCATCCAACGACGTGTCGCACGCCGTGATCCGGCACCTGAAAAGCGAAAAATTTCAAATTAAAACATAATTCTATAGAATACCTACCGACCGAGGCTACCTGGTCAACCTCGACATTTTTAAAACTAACTATATCTCGACTGAAAATATTGATATTTTGATCGGACTTTTTTGTTTTTCCTGCGTGTTTAATTTTACCCGAGTGTGCTGTGCACTTTTTGGAGCGATCTTGCGCGAATTTTTCAGTTTTTAGCGAAATTTCAGTTTTTTCATACATTGTTAAATTTCAAATTTGCATAACTCGCGATCGGCTTAACCGATTCGCGTGATTTAAATTCTCAATAGCCTGGTGCATTGTTCTTCATATCCTGACTGCGTGACGACGCGCTTGCGCGCCATCCGCCATATTGACTTTTTCAAAAACACCCATTTTTCAGGGTTTTTTCTAAATTGCCAAAAATTTTTCTATTACCGCTACCCTGAAAATACTTACCATCGTGTCCAGCGTCGCAAGCCGCATCCAACGACGTGTCGCACGCCGTGATCCGGCACCTGAAAAGCGAAAAATTTCAAATTAAAACATAATTCTATAGAATACCTACCGACCGAGGCTACCTGGTCAACCTCGACATTTTTAAAACTAACTATATCTCGACTGAAAATATTGATATTTTGATCGGACTTTTTTGTTTTTCCTGCGTGTTTAATTTTACCCGAGTGTGCTGTGCACTTTTTGGAGCGATCTTGCGCGAATTTTTCAGTTTTTAGCGAAATTTCAGTTTTTTCATACATTGTTAAATTTCAAATTTGCATAACTCGCGATCGGCTTAACCGATTCGCGTGATTTAAATTCTCAATAGCCTGGTGCATTGTTCTTCATATCCTGACTGCGTGACGACGCGCTTGCGCGCCATCCGCCATATTGACTTTTTCAAAAACACCCATTTTTCAGGGTTTTTTCTAAATTGCCAAAAATTTTTCTATTACCGCTACCCTGAAAATACTTACCATCGTGTCCAGCGTCGCAAGCCGCATCCAACGACGTGTCGCACGCCGTGATCCGGCACCTGAAAAGCGAAAAATTTCAAATTAAAACATAATTCTATAGAATACCTACCGACCGAGGCTACCTGGTCAACCTCGACATTTTTAAAACTAACTATATCTCGACTGAAAATATTGATATTTTGATCGGACTTTTTTGTTTTTCCTGCGTGTTTAATTTTACCCGAGTGTGCTGTGCACTTTTTGGAGCGATCTTGCGCGAATTTTTCAGTTTTTAGCGAAATTTCAGTTTTTTCATACATTGTTAAATTTCAAATTTGCATAACTCGCGATCGGCTTAACCGATTCGCGTGATTTAAATTCTCAATAGCCTGGTGCATTGTTCTTCATATCCTGACTGCGTGACGACGCGCTTGCGCGCCATCCGCCATATTGACTTTTTCAAAAACACCCATTTTTCAGGGTTTTTTCTAAATTGCCAAAAATTTTTCTATTACCGCTACCCTGAAAATACTTACCATCGTGTCCAGCGTCGCAAGCCGCATCCAACGACGTGTCGCACGCCGTGATCCGGCACCTGAAAAGCGAAAAATTTCAAATTAAAACATAATTCTATAGAATACCTACCGACCGAGGCTACCTGGTCAACCTCGACATTTTTAAAACTAACTATATCTCGACTGAAAATATTGATATTTTGATCGGACTTTTTTGTTTTTCCTGCGTGTTTAATTTTACCCGAGTGTGCTGTGCACTTTTTGGAGCGATCTTGCGCGAATTTTTCAGTTTTTAGCGAAATTTCAGTTTTTTCATACATTGTTAAATTTCAAATTTGCATAACTCGCGATCGGCTTAACCGATTCGCGTGATTTAAATTCTCAATAGCCTGGTGCATTGTTCTTCATATCCTGACTGCGTGACGACGCGCTTGCGCGCCATCCGCCATATTGACTTTTTCAAAAACACCCATTTTTCAGGGTTTTTTCTAAATTGCCAAAAATTTTTCTATTACCGCTACCCTGAAAATACTTACCATCGTGTCCAGCGTCGCAAGCCGCATCCAACGACGTGTCGCACGCCGTGATCCGGCACCTGAAAAGCGAAAAATTTCAAATTAAAACATAATTCTATAGAATACCTACCGACCGAGGCTACCTGGTCAACCTCGACATTTTTAAAACTAACTATATCTCGACTGAAAATATTGATATTTTGATCGGACTTTTTTGTTTTTCCTGCGTGTTTAATTTTACCCGAGTGTGCTGTGCACTTTTTGGAGCGATCTTGCGCGAATTTTTCAGTTTTTAGCGAAATTTCAGTTTTTTCATACATTGTTAAATTTCAAATTTGCATAACTCGCGATCGGCTTAACCGATTCGCGTGATTTAAATTCTCAATAGCCTGGTGCATTGTTCTTCATATCCTGACTGCGTGACGACGCGCTTGCGCGCCATCCGCCATATTGACTTTTTCAAAAACACCCATTTTTCAGGGTTTTTTCTAAATTGCCAAAAATTTTTCTATTACCGCTACCCTGAAAATACTTACCATCGTGTCCAGCGTCGCAAGCCGCATCCAACGACGTGTCGCACGCCGTGATCCGGCACCTGAAAAGCGAAAAATTTCAAATTAAAACATAATTCTATAGAATACCTACCGACCGAGGCTACCTGGTCAACCTCGACATTTTTAAAACTAACTATATCTCGACTGAAAATATTGATATTTTGATCGGACTTTTTTGTTTTTCCTGCGTGTTTAATTTTACCCGAGTGTGCTGTGCACTTTTTGGAGCGATCTTGCGCGAATTTTTCAGTTTTTAGCGAAATTTCAGTTTTTTCATACATTGTTAAATTTCAAATTTGCATAACTCGCGATCGGCTTAACCGATTCGCGTGATTTAAATTCTCAATAGCCTGGTGCATTGTTCTTCATATCCTGACTGCGTGACGACGCGCTTGCGCGCCATCCGCCATATTGACTTTTTCAAAAACACCCATTTTTCAGGGTTTTTTCTAAATTGCCAAAAATTTTTCTATTACCGCTACCCTGAAAATACTTACCATCGTGTCCAGCGTCGCAAGCCGCATCCAACGACGTGTCGCACGCCGTGATCCGGCACCTGAAAAACGAAAAATTGCCCCGCCCAACCCACCCTGTTGAGGTTTTGGTATATTGGCTCGACGATTTTTCAAATTTTTAAGATTGACTTTTTAAAGTTTTTACACTTTTGTTAGCTTTAAGCGACCCCCTTTAACGCTTTCGTTGCTGGATATTTTGACATTAAGGCTTAGGAGTATTTTTTCTCCTATAAATTAACAATATTTGTTTAACTTTTATTTTATCTTATTTTAAGTTCATCTTGTATACACTTGACGTGTGTCTCCAACATGTTTGGCTATCACACTCCGAAATCAATCGACCGGGCTAATCCACCTTCAAACACTGACACGACAGCGTCTAATGTTAGACGCAGTATCGACGAGTGGGAAACCACTAACTCAACAACTGCTGTCCCTGCAATAGAAACGACTACGCAGACCCATGCGGCCAAAATAAGACAGCGGCCAGCCTTATCGCAAGATAGTGGAACAGCAGTGGCGCGAAAAATCCCCATGGAAACTGTCTCCCCAAACAATAGAAAGTACGCAGACCGGATGACAGAAGCCAGAGCGTGTCTTACCAAGGCCAAGCTGCACTTGAACAATTCAAGAAATATCAAGACTGAAATCAAGTCAGGAGTCACAGAGGCCTTGGAACGACTGTACCAACTAGCGAAAGAAGCAGACACGGAAATTAAAAGAATGAAAGAGGCAGCGAAAGGGGTCAAAAGGACCGAAACGGTAACAGGGACAGTCGATTCCACCTTTTCAATAAGCACTGATGCCGACAATATTGTCTCCAAAATTGAAGAGCACTCCAGGATCCTATTGGAAAATACCAAGGGAATGGAGGAGCTGAAATTGATAATTGAAAAACAAAAGGAAACGATTGAGCGTGCATCATATGCGAGTGTTGCTGCGTCTGAGTGTGGAAGGGCACCACCTAGGAGAAGCACACTCCATTCTGTAGTGGTCACCTCAAAAAACGAAAAAGAAACAGGAGAAGAAGTATTAGACAGGCTGAGAAAGGTGGTGGACGCAAAGGAGGGCTGGATTAAAGTCGAAAGGGTGCGAAAGGCTAAAGATAGAAAGATTATTATGGGTTTTGGGTCCAAAGAAGAAAGGAACAAGATCAGAGACAAACTCGAAAAGGAAGGAATCGACCTCACCGTCGAGGAGGTGGGGAACAAGGACCCGTTGCTGATTCTCAAAAATGTATTGTCAGCAAACACAGATGAGGACATTCTCAAAGGACTGAGGAATCAGAACGGGGCCATCTTTCGCAGCCTCGGCGATGGGGAAGATAGACTGGAAATAAAATATAGACGAAGGGCTAGAAATCCTCACACAAACCACATAATTGCTAGCGTTTCTCCTACTATTTGGCGGCGAATGACAGAGGCTGGGACCGTGCACATAGACCTTCAGCGCGTCAGAGTGGAAGATCAATCCCCGTTGGTACAGTGTACGCGCTGCTTGGGATATGGGCACGGGAAACGTTTCTGCAAAGAAACGGTAGACGTATGTAGCCACTGTGGTGGCCCTCACATGAAGTCAGAGTGCGCCGACTTCCTTTCGGACGTACCGCCAAGTTGCAAAAACTGCTTGAGGGCAAAATTAGAGCACGTCGAACACAATGCCTTCAGTTCTGAATGCCCAACGCGTCGGAAATGGGATGAGATAGCCCGATCAGCTGTAGCGTATTGCTGAGGGCACTCAAGGCAGAATAACACCCTATGGTCTAGTGCAAGCAAACCTGCAGAGGAAACAGCTGGCAACAAACGAGCTGCTCCTTGAAGCGCAGACCCGTGGAGTCGCCGTGGCGCTCCTACAAGAGCCGTATGTCGGAGGATTGGGCAGACTAAAGGACTACAGGGGAGTACGAATATTTCAGAACTCAAATCATGATGAAGGAGTTGTGAAATCAGCAATAGCAGTATTCGATTCTAACCTGGATGTCACCCAATACCCGACATTAACAAATAACAACATAGTTGCACTAAAACTAAAGACAAAAGCCTGGGAAATCGCCGTTGTGTCATTCTACATAGAACCAGATAAACCTATAGAACCTTATCTCGAACTTCTGAAAAAGATAAGAGAAGAAATAGGCGTTGACAGAATAGTGGTTGGGGGTGACGCAAATGCTAAAAATCCTTGGTGGGGAAGCAGTGTTCTGGACCACAGGGGTGAAGAGGTTGCTGGGGCAATAGTGGAGATGGGTCTACAGGTGCTAAACGAGGGTGATACCCCAACTTTTGACACAATAAGGGGAAATAAGACCTACAGGAGCCACGTCGACATCACGGTGTGCTCTGAAGACCTCCTTGGGCAAATTGAAGATTGGAAGGTGGATGAGAGCATGACAAGCTCTGACCATAATGCTATCAGTTTTAAAATTAATTTAGAAAAATCAAAAGGGACACACATAGAAAGAACAACAAGAAAGTACAACTGCAAAAAAGCCAATTGGCACCAATTTCGTGAGAAGTTGGAACAATTATTAAAAGTAAAAAATTTAACACACTCGGAAATTGACAAAATTACAAACCCAATGGAATTAGACAACAAAATTCAAATTTACACTAACGCAATTTTAGAAACATGTGAATCGTCTTTCCCAAAAATTAAAAAACAAACAAAACTTACCCTAGCATGGTGGAATGAGGAGCTTGACAGGCTGAAGAAGGATGCCACTACGAAGAAACGCCGTATCCGCTGCGCAGCACCAATACGAAGACCCGGAGTGATCGATGAGTACCTGAAAGCAAAAGAAAAATATGAGACCGAAGCTAAAAAATCACAAATTGCAAGCTGGAAGAATTTTTGCGAGAGGCAGGATAAAGAAGGATTGTGGGAAGGGATCTATAGGGTAATAGGGAGGACTACGAAAAGGCAAGAAGACCTGCCCCTTGTCAAGGGAAATAAAGCGCTGGACTCAAGTGAATCCGCAAAATTGTTGGCGGAAACCTTTTACCCGGAAGACAATGAACAAGAGGACAACCAAGAGCACAGTCTTATACGGGAAGAAGCCAAGAAAGTAAACGAGATGGACCATGGTGTATCCGATGATCCACCGTTTACTCTTGGAGAGCTGAAAATTGCTATTGACAGCTTCGATCCGAAAAAGGCTCCAGGCTCTGACGGCTTTACTGCGGATATATGCCGAAATGCGATTGATGCCGATCCCGGGATCTTCCTAGCACTGGCAAATAAATGCCTGGAACTGGGTCACTTTCCCGCAATCTGGAAGGAAGCTACAGTTGTAGTCTTAAGGAAACCTGGAAAGGATGACTACACAAATCCTAAAGCGTATAGACCCATAGGACTTTTGCCAGTGCTGGGTAAGATCCTGGAAAAAATGATAGTTGGAAGGATGAAGTGGCATATCCTGCCTAAACTCAGCCCACGTCAATATGGCTTTATGCCACAAAAAAGCGCCGAAGGCTCCCTCTACGACTTGGTGGACCACATAAAAGGCAAGCTAAGCTTAAAGAAGCTGATAACAGTGGTATCACTGGACATAGAGGGAGCCTTTGATAGTGCATGGTGGCCTGCTATCAAGGTGAGACTCGCGGAAGAAAGATGTCCCCTAAATATAAGAAGGGTCATGGGTAGTTACCTCCAAAATCGAAAGGTCAGGGTGCGCTACGCAGGTGAGGAGCTTGCGAGAGAAACGACAAAGGGCTGCGTACAGGGATCCATAGGGGGACCTGTGCTGTGGAACTTGCTTTTGGATCCCCTGCTGAAGGGTCTTGAAAAGAGAGGACATTACTGTCAGGCTTTCGCAGATGACGTGGTGTTGGTCTTTGACGGGGATACGGCGATGGAGGTACAGAGACAAGCCAATGCTGCTCTCGCATATGTTCAGGGGTGGGGGGTCCAAAATAAGCTCAAGTTCGCCCCACATAAGACAAACGCAATGGTGGTAACAAACAAGCTTAAATTTGACTCCCCACTGCTGACCATGGGTGGGATCAACATTGGAATGTCTGGCGAAGTCAAAATCTTGGGATTGACTATAGATAACAAACTCACTTTCAACAACCATGTGGCTATACAATGCAAAAAGGCTTTAAACATCTCAAAACAGCTATCCAGAGCTGCAAAAGTGAGCTGGGGCCTCCATCCCGAGGTGGTTAGGACCATATACACAGCGGTTGTGGAACCAGTAATTATGTACGCCGCTAACGTTTGGGCGCCGGCAGCGGAAAAACTGGGGGTCCAAAGGCAACTCAATGCCGTGCAACGGGTGTTTGCCCAAAAAATCTGTCGTGGGTATCGTACAGTGTCTCTGCATTCTGCACTGGTGCTTGCTGGGCTTCTCCCCTTAGATTTAAGAATACGAGAAGCAGCAGCATTATTCCGGGTAGGGAGAGGAATATCCAGGCCAGAGCTAGCCGACCGTGAGGTAGAGAAAAGGACAGCGTACATTGATATCCAGCACCCTGCAGAACACGAAAATCTGGACCACATCAGCCTGATAGATGACGAACAGTTAGCAGCTTTTAACAACCAAGCTGTCCGGATATTCACGGATGGCAGTAAGATTGAGGGTAAAGTTGGAGCGGCCTTATCCATATGGGATAACCATAGCGAAACTAAAGCCCTCAAATTGAAACTGTCATCCTACTGTACAGTCTATCAGGCTGAACTACTGGCCATCCATAGGGCAACAGAGGAAATCCTCAAAAGTAAAAAAATTAGCTTCGGAATATATAGCGACTCAAAATCGTCACTAGAGACAGTTGCGAACCCGTATTCCCTCCATCCCTTGGCACACAAAATACGCCAAAACATCAAAACTGCAAAATACCAGAACAAGGAAATTACACTGTTTTGGATAAAGGCACATGCAGGGTTGGAGGGAAATGAACGCGCGGATGCACTTGCAAAGGAAGCAGCCCTTAAGAAAAAGACCAAACCGGACTACGACCAATGCCCGATTTCCTTCGCAAAACGCGAAATACGAATGGAGTCCCTAGTCGAGTGGAATCAGCGATATAAGACCGGCGACACAGCAAGGGTAACGAAAATATTTTTCCCTGATGCTATAGAGGCTTATAAATTAATAAGAAAAATTGAGCTCACCATGGTTCTGACGCAAGTGATGACAGGGCACGGTGGATTCTCCGCGTACTTGAATCGCTTTAAATGCAAGGAGAGTCCATCGTGCATCTGCGAAGAAGTCGATGAATCCATTGAACACGTCCTCTTCAAATGTCCGGTGTATGGCCTGCATAGATACGAAGCTGAACATCTAATCGGTGAGGCTCTGGTCTGCGAAAATGTAAAAAGTATTATGAAGGATCGAGAAAAAAGACAGGAATTTCTGAAATATTGTGTGAAAATTGCAAAAAGGGTAATAAATAGAAATAAATAGAAAAGAAATATATGATGTATGTATATATTGAAATATATATGTAACAGACATATAAACAAAAGATGTGATAAAAGATAAATTGACGTAAACACGATACCACATTGTCATAAAAAATGTAGATGCGAAAACAAACAGTAAAAAAAAAAAAAAAAAAAAAAAAAAAAAAAGTAGACTAAGAAACCTATAATATTTAAAAAATTAAATGCAAAACGTAAAAACAGTCTCCAATCATGTTGGAGGTACTAAATTAAAAAAAAAAAAAAAAAAAAAAAAAAACCTAACCTAACCTAACCTAACCTAACCTAACCTAACCTAACCTAACCTAACCTAACCTAACCTAACCTAACCTAACCTAACCTAACCTAACCTAACCTAACCTAACCTAACCTAACCTAACCTAACCTAACCTAACCTAACCTAACCTAACCTAACCTAACCTAACCTAACCTAACCTAACCTAACCTAACCTAACCTAACCTAACCTAACCTAACCTAACCTAACCTAACCTAACCTAACCTAACCTAACCTAACCTAACCTAACCTAACCTAACCTAACCTAACCTAACCTAACCTAACCTAACCTAACCTAACCTAACCTAACCTAACCTAACCTAACCTAACCTAACCTAACCTAACCTAACCTAACCTAACCTAACCTAACCTAACCTAACCTAACCTAACCTAACCTAACCTAACCTAACCTAACCTAACCTAACCTAACCTAACCTAACCTAACCTAACCTAACCTAACCTAACCTAACCTAACCTAACCTAACCTAACCTAACCTAACCTAACCTAACCTAACCTAACCTAACCTAACCTAACCTAACCTAACCTAACCTAACCTAACCTAACCTAACCTAACCTAACCTAACCTAACCTAACCTAACCTAACCTAACCTAACCTAACCTAACCTAACCTAACCTAACCTAACCTAACCTAACCTAACCTAACCTAACCTAACCTAACCTAACCTAACCTAACCTAACCTAACCTAACCTAACCTAACCTAACCTAACCTAACCTAACCTAACCTAACCTAACCTAACCTAACCTAACCTAACCTAACCTAACCTAACCTAACCAACTATATCTCGACTGAAAATATTGATATTTTGATCGGACTTTTTTGTTTTTCCTGCGTGTTTAATTTGACCCGAGTGTGCTGTGCACTTTTTGGAGTGATCTTGCGCGAATTTTTCAGTTTTTAGCGAAATTTCAGTTTTTTCATACATTGTAAAATTTCAAATTTGCATAACTCGCGATCGGCTTAACCGATTCGCGTGATTCAAACTCTCAATAGCCTGGTGCTTTGTTCTTCACATTCTGACTGCGTGACGACGCGCTCGCGCGCCATCCGCCATATTGAATTTTTCAAAAACACCCATTTTTCAGGGTTTTTTCTAAATTGCCAAAAATTTTTCTATTACCGCTACCCTGAAAATACTTACCATCGTGTCCAGCGTCGCAAGCCGCATCCAACGACGTGTCGCACGCCGAGATCCGGCACCTGAAAAGCGAAAAATATCCCCGCCCAACCCACCCTTTTGAGGCTTTGGGATATCACCTCGGTGAATTCATTGAAAATTTTATTTACATATTTGCGTTTATTCGCGCAAATTGAACTTTGACAAGTCATTTTGACCATTCAGTGACTACTTACAGTTCTTTTGACTGTACTTTCTTTTACTATAGGTACTATACATTGTTTACAATATTATATCTTAGTACATCTATATATTATTTTTTACTGTTATTGACTGTAATAATAATCTTATCGATTATTTACTTACGTACGTACTTTTGAAACACTTATGATGCATCTGTCAAGAACGCCCATGTCTAAAGACAAATCTCCTAAATCTTCCGGAGGAAATAAAACTTTTAGGGTAGAACCAAGCACTTCAAACTCCGCCAACCACACAACGGTACGTAAGTCTATAGAGTTCCTTGAAGCTAAGTCTGCGACTATACAGAAATCACCAGAGTGCTTACTTCTAGATATTGACTTATCGGACGCATCGGCGCAGCCTCGCAATTTAGCCGCTGAAGCACGAGCCCTGATACGGAAGGCGAAAACGCAGATTGATCTTTCAAGAAACCTGAAAGATACCATTAAGCAGACTGTTATAGAATGTCTGAAAGAACTAACAAAAGTAGTAAACGAGTTGGATTCTGCGGCAAAGTCTGGTAACAAATCAGTGGGGTTAGAAGGAAGGAAGGAAGATGCGATTAAACCTGAGGACGGGGACAAGTTGACAGAAATATTGACGGAAGTCAGAGACGTAAAAAGACTAATTGAAGAAGAAAAAGAAGAAAGAAAAATTACATACGCTACTGTAGCGGCAACAAAGGCTGTTACATCACCACAAGCGGATATGCGAACAGTGGATACCCCTAAGGTTACTGGCTCTTTGCACACCGTGGTTATCTCCTCAGAAAATGGAAAAGACACGAGTGAGGATCTGATTCAGAAGATTCGAGGCGCTGTTAATGCCAGGAGAAATGGGTTAAAGATTGATCGACTGCGCAAAGCAAGAGATCAAAAGATCATTGTTAGCTGCCAGGACAAGAACGAAATGGATAAAGTGGTTAAACAAATAAAGGAAAAAGAACATAACCTGATTATAGAGGAAAAAGAAAATCGAGACCCCCTAATAATTTTAAGAAATGTGCTGACATACAACTCAGATGAAGACCTAATAGACGCTCTGAAGAAACAAAACAACGATCTGGTGGGAGATATCTCTGAATCAGAGTTTAGAGTGACAGTAAAGTATAGGAAAAAGGCGAGAAATCCATACGAAAATCACGTAGTAATGCAAGTGTCACCCAAAATCTGGCAGAAATTAACTATAGCTGGTAAAATCCATATCGATCTTCAAAGAGTTCCAGTATTTGATCAGTCACCTGTTATGCAATGCTCAAGGTGTTTAGCATATGGTCATGGTAGAAAAATGTGTACCGAGACAGTTGACCTCTGCAGCCACTGTGCCGGTCCCCACTTGAGAGCTCAGTGTCCCGCTTTGGAACAAAAGGAACCACCATGTTGCAAAAACTGTTTACGTGCCAAACTAGACATCGTTGAACACAACGCGTTCCACGAAAACTGCCCCATTAGAGCAAAATGGGATAGGCTCGCCAGAAGCAGAGTAGCGTACTGCTAAAGTTGTACACGGGAACGTTCTGCTGGGTAATGTTAATGAGAATGAACCGCGATTAGAAAGGTGTAGAGTTATTCAAGCAAATTTACAGAGGAAAAAGCTGGCTATGAAAGAACTCCTTCAAGAATGCAAAAAACGAAGAGTGGGATTTGCTCTGGTCCAGGAACCTTATATTGGCAGTCTGGGGACGATACAGCAGAATATGGGATACAGAGTAGTACAGAGCGCCGGAAGTCGTGAAAAGCCGGTTAAAGCAGCAATCATAGTCTTCGACGATGATATTGATATTGTCGTTCGGCAGACTTATACAAATAACAACATCGCTGTAGCACGACTGAGTACCGGTGCATGGGAAATCACGGTTGTATCCATTTATTTTGAAGATACCCAGCCTTTACAGCCATATCTGGACCAGATCAAGTCAATCCAAGACTCGGAGGGTGGTTGTAGTCTTCTTATGGGGGGAGATGTGAATTCCTGGAGCCCTTGGTGGGGAAGCGCTACAGAGGATCATAGAGGAGAAGAACTAATGGGGACGTTGGATGAAATGGGACTGCATCTACTCAACGAGGGGAACACACCTACTTTTTTCACAATAAGGAACGGAAAGGAGTTCAAGAGTACAGTGGACATCACGACCTGTAGCCAGAACATTATACCAAAGATTCAGAACTGGATGGTGGATGTTGGAATTACAAGCTCCGATCATAATGCGATTACTTTCGACATTGAAATTAGAAGAGACAATAATAAACCTGAAAATGCTAAATCTACTAGGAAATATAACACCAAAAAAGCAAAATGGGAAGAATTTAGACAAAAATTAAAACAGGAATTTGAAGAAAAACAGCTAACAGAAGATAAAATTAAGAATATTAATTGCAAGGAAGCATTGGACGAAATTGTAGAAGTGTATACCGAATGCATTACGGGGGCTTGTGAAGCTAGCATGCCAAGAATTAAAAAAGCAAAAAAGGATTACTTACCTTGGTGGAACGAAGAACTGGAAAGGCTGAAGAAGGAAGCTACGACGAAAAAGCGAAGACTCTCATCAACCTCGGAGCGCCGTCGCCAGTATGTCCTTGAAGAATACCTGGAAGCAAAAAATAAATATGAAACAGAAGCAGAAAAAGCGCAGATTGAAAGCTGGAAGGAGTACTGTACCAAACAAGAAAAAGAAAGTATGTGGGACAGTATATATCGCGTGCTGAGAGGTACTGCCAGACGATTTGAGGACCAGATGCTTGTCTCGGAGGGAAAGGTGCTCAGCTCAGAGGAGTCTGTTCGGTTGCTGGCTGACACATTTTTTCCACTAGATACAGCCGCAGGTGAGAACGAACACCACAAAAAAATAAGAGAAGAAGTAGAAGGGTATGAAGAGAACGGGGACTTGACGGATCCGCCTTTCACTGAGCTAGAGTTGGAACAAACAGTAGCCAGTTTCAACGCCAAAAAAGCCCCAGGGCCTGATGGATTCACCGCAGATATTTGCCAACAGGCGATTTGTGTGGATTCTAAGGTATACCTGGCGATTGCAAATAAATGCTTGAAGCTGGCTTATTTCCCGAAGCGATGGAAGGAGGCTGCGATAGTTGTGCTAAGAAAGCCTGGACGGGAAGACTACACCAACCCGAAGTCATATAGGCCCATTGGGTTGCTCTCGGTTCTCGGGAAGATTCTGGAAAAGCTGTTGGTAAGAAGACTAAGGTGGCATTTGTTACCCAAGTTAAACACAAGACAGTATGGTTTCGTGCCGCAGCGCGGGACAGAAGACGCCCTCTATGACCTAACCACGCACCTAAGAAAAAGCATGGAGAGAAAAAGCGCTAGTGTTGTGATATCTTTGGACATAGAGGGCGCTTTTGACAACGCGTGGTGGCCGGCCATCAGATCCCAGCTGATTCGGAAAAACTGTCCCTTGAACCTTAGAAATCTAGTCCGTAGTTACTTGTATGAGAGAACCGTCCAGGTTGCCTACGCTGGAGAGAAGTGCAAAAAGGAGACCAACAAAGGATGCGTCCAGGGCTCAATAGGAGGACCTTTGTTCTGGAACCTGCTGCTGGATTCACTACTCGAGGAGCTGCGTACGCAGGACGTATATATACAGGCTTTTGCTGACGACGTTGTCCTGGTATTCTCCGGTCACGACCCAACTGCAATGGAATCGAATATTAACACAGTTCTTGCTCGTGTGCACGACTGGGGCAGTAGGAATAAATTAAAGTTCGCAGCTCAAAAGACCCATGCTATGGTTGTTACCAAGAAGCTCAAGTTTGACACCCCTGTCATGCGCATGAGCGGAACCCCAATTGAAATAGTAGACGAAATAAAAATTTTAGGCCTCACGATTGATAAAAAATTAACATTTAATACTCACGTAAGCAAAACTTGCCGGAAGGCTGCAAACATTATAAAGCAGTTGACCAGAGCAGCAAAATTAAAGTGGGGTCTGTGTCCGGAGATTATCAGGACCTTGTACACAGCGGTAGTAGAGCCTGTTATGCTGTACGCCGCCAGTTCCTGGGCTCCTGCGGCAGAGAAAATCGGTATCCAGAAGCAGCTGAACTCAATCCAGCGAAGTGTAGCCCAAAAAATCTGCAAGTCCTATAAAACTGTCTCGCTAAGTGCCGCAATGGTTTTAGCTGGACTCATTCCACTCGACCTGAGGGCAGGAGAGTCTTTAAGACTTTACGAGGCAAAGCGGGGGAAACCGTTGCTGCAAATGCGAGACAGGGAAGTAGAAAAAAGAGAATGCTTCTTAAAACTGCCACACCCTGCCAGAGACATAAAAATATCCTTCAGGTGCCTGAATGACTTGAGCGATGAGACGGTAGTGAAACATCAAATCCCAACCGTAAGGATATACACAGATGGGAGTAAAATGGAGGAAGGAGTGGGTGCGGCTTACACATGTCAGAGGGATGGCAAGGAAGTAAGAACCAAGAAGTTAAAACTGGATGACAGCTGCACAGTCTATCAGGCAGAACTCTATGCATTATATCAGGCCACTGAGTTTGTTCACAAACAGCTGAGAGATTGTGCAGTTGCCATTCTAAGTGACTCAAGGTCTGGGCTGGAAACGGTGACAAACCCAGAAACCTGCCATCCACTGGCAAGGAGAATCCGAGAAAATATAGCCGTTGCTCAGACTCAAGGAAAAAATCTCCAGCTTTACTGGATCAAAGCTCATGTTGGTGTGGCAGGAAATGAGAGGGCGGACGAGCTTGCAAAACAAGTGGCAAAGAATAAAAAGATGGCGGCCCACTATGACAAAGTACCGGTGTCCTTTATAAAACGGCAAATAAGACTGGAAAGCGTAGAAACCTGGAACAAAAGATACGTAAGCGGAGAAACAGCTGCGGTAACCAAAAAGTTCTTACCCTCCGTGCAAGCAGCATATAAAACCTTAGGAGCAGTAGTACACAACCAGCTTTTGACACAGGCACTGACAGGACACGGCGGATTCTCCGCCTATTTAGTAAGATTCAAATGCAAGTCGGATTCGTCGTGTTTGTGCGGAGCTCAATTTGAGACCATAGAACATCTATTGGTAGAATGTCCTAAATATGCAAATGCTAGGTATGATCTGGAATGCAAAGTTAATATGAACGTAACAGAGAGCAATCTAAAAGACTTGTTCAATGGAATGCAATCAAGATCGTATCTGGTAGAGTATATTTGTAAAATAGTAAAAGAAGTAAATAAAAGAAATAAAACGTAAAAATAAAAATTGGCAAAAAACCGTATGTATCGTTTATATAATAAATATATAAATAAATACATACAAAAGCTGAAAGACATAAATACATACAAAATTATAAAAGGACTATTAAAATATAAAACAGAAATGATAAAATAGAAATAAAAGTTTATGCAATATAAAGTGTACAACAAAAAAAAAAAAAAAAAAAAAAAAAAAAAAAAAAAAAAAAAACACAAATAGGCATTAGGCCTTACTAAAAAACCTAATGGAATAAATAAAAATTGAAGAAAAGGTCTCTGATTCTGTCAGAGGAGAATATTCTTACACATAAAAAAAAAAAAAAAAAAAAAAAACCTAACCTAACCTAACCTAACCTAACATGGCTATAAAG
>CAOKYR010000201.1:0-92116 GCA_948473455.1 Teleiodes luculella | reverse complement strand
AAAACTCATTTCTTTTGCGTGTGAGCAGTAATTTCAACAGGTTATGCCAGGACTTTGACTTTGACCTCTTCCGCAAGACGCTTATTAAATGGAGGGTTTTTCCTAGCCGAGCATTAGTCTGTATGCGATGTACGTTTTACCTTTGAGTGTTGACATTTTCTTATATTTACATGTTCTGTAGTCTATGTGTGGAGACCTGTAATTGGCTTTCTGTTGCTATTGTATGTTATATTAGGTAAGCATAGCTGTTGGTCTTCCTTGCATAAATAAATAAATAAAACATACTAAAAGTCCCAACGTCTAGTAGGTGAGCTGGAGGGAGGGGGGGGGGGTCAAAGGTCTCATTTTTAGGTTTTTCGCCAATATTACAGAAACGGTGCGTTGTAGCAAAGTATGATCTAACATGAAATGAAAGCTTATAAAATTCTCTACAACTTTTATTCTTTAGACATTTTTCATATTCCTAACCGTTTTGCACTCTACATTGGTTTATTGATTGGACTATGAAGGAAGGACAAACTTTCGCATTTATAACATTAATGGATTTTGTGGCTATCTAATTAAAAAGTTTTTTAAATATACTTTTTAAAAGTTTGTGTGCGCCAAAATGAGTTCCCCGCCCGATATAGCGCCCCACGCCCCGCACCCTGCAGGCGCTGCGGGACTCCGCCGGTGGTGTTCGGGGGTGTTTTTACATAGCGCCTAGCGCCATTGACTTATAGTTGATATTCAGTTGTTATTCAAAAAGAAGTAGCTTGTCAAAACCGCGTTTTCTATATGGAGTGACCGCCCAGTGACCATGGTAAATGTCCCGTTTATACTTATAGCCTATTTTCCTTCAATTCCAGCCCTGAAAGATGACCTAACCGCCCGCATCACGATGTCGCGCGCGCTGCTCCTGCTGGCGTGCGCACTGGCCGCGCTCGGGTGCGCCGGCGCATGCCCGTGGGCGTGGCGCGTGCCGCCCCGCCGCCGCCGACTGCGCGCACCGTGCGCTGTTGCATGCGCCCAAACGCGTGCCGCCCGAAACACAGAGATTGTGAGTTGTATCACTTTTGTTTGTTTCATTTTTGTAGCCGCGATTAGGACAAGGACAAGTGTAATTGCAGTTAGTGTCCTAATTATCGGAGCCTTACTGCAATTACACTTGTCCTTACTAAGGAACCTAACTGAAAAAGTGTCCTACAAATTGTGTAGTCTAATCGCGGCTTAAACCTTTAAGGTAGCAGTTCGAACTAAGCGTCAGTGAGTGTCGTTGACGCTGCGACACGAAAAATAATAATGGACTTACGGTAATGGATTTAAGAATGAATTTGCTCAAAAGTGAGTTGGCGCGACGACACAGACACCGGTAACGCCGCGTCACTGTCGCATGCCTCCAAAGTCCTTAAATACATCACCTTAGAGTCCATTAATCTTTTTCGTGTCGCAGCGTCAGTGTCGCTGACGCTCGGTTCGAACGGCTACCTTTTACAAGGCAGTGTCCACTATATTGCCATCCTAATTTTAATCTTATACCCTCAACATAAAGACGAATACAAATGAGTTTTATAAAGTTGTTTTGCCCTATAAAGGGTTAACCCCATAAAAAAGAGGGGTGTTATAAGTTTGACGTGTGTGTCTGTCGGTCTGTCTGTGGCATCGTAAGTCCTAAACGGCGCCGATTTCGATCAAATTTTTTTTTGTTTGCACAATCGAGAGTTTTCTTAGCTATGATCCAAGAAGATATCTTCAGCCATTTGAAGATTATCAGCTCTTTTCTAGTTGTTGAAAGGATCAAGTAACGGTTTTGTGGCTGGGGCTTTTACATTTTTTAATTTAATGTTATACATTTGCGCAAAGCTACCTCTGCGTAACGTACGAAGTTCAAGAATGTGTCAGTTAGAACACGACATAGTGACAAAATAATCTTTGTAGTTTGGTCACTATGTCGCGATTGAATACCTCTAGCCTCTCACATTTCTGTAATAGAGGTAAATTTCTTTGTCACCAAGATTTGACATAAAAAAGACAGGGATTTTGCCCAAAAAAGTCATTATCCAACCTCCTTTTATGTGAAAAATAAAATGTGTGTGAAACCCCACAAAATATCAATATTGAATATATGTACTATCGTTTTCTATAGCGACGCGCTTATTTCATACTTCCATGAATGTATGGGGCTCGTGAGGGCAGGCACAGAGTAATAAAAAATATAGACTTAGGCACTGGGCGGTCACTCCATACAGAAAACGCATTTTGACAACCTAGGTACTTCTTTTTGAATAACAACTGAATATAAACTACAAGTCAATGGCGTTATGTAAAACACCCCCGAACACCACCGGCGGAGTCCCGCGGCGCCTGCGGGGTGCGGGGCGTGGGGCGCTATATCGGGCGGAAACTCATTTTGGCGCGGGGCGGTGAGTGTCCTTTCTGTACGGGTTAGTACTATTATTTTCTTCTGTGCTATGGGTACATACAGTGTGTGTGTGTGTGTGTGTGTGTGTGTGTGTGTGTGTGATGGCTTTGCAAATACTGAAAAATGCTCAAAGAGCAACTTTCATAAATATATTCTTCTGGGATTTTTCTGGACAAATATAAATTTATGAGTATTACCTACTTAATTTTCTTTTAAATTTCAAAGCTTAAATATTTATAAAACAAAATAAAATAGAAACAAAAATAAATAAAGACACCCCCCACACCATTCTTTTTTTTTTTTACTTTCGAAATGTTATGGCTTTTCGCTATTTCTTTCCTACATTATTACTCTGTGCCAATACCTCCACACTTTCACTAAGGGGTGGGTAGCTACTACAATATCAATGTGTTACGCCATGGCACAGTTGTGTACAAAAGTACATTGTACGCAAATTACCATAAAGCCAGTATCCAAAAAATAAGTTTATTCTACTAATATCCTATCCTAATCCTACTATTATTATAAACGCGATTTGTAAGGATTTATGTATGTTTGTTACTCTTTCACGCAAAAACTACTGAATGGATTTTAATGTAATTTTATAGCCACGTGTATATTTTTACGACTATGGCAACAATTTTCCTCATAAAAGTAGTTCCATTGAATTCCGCAATATGGCGAGGTCTCTTATGTCTTTGGTCAGGCTTTATTCCTTTACACTTTTCTTCAGACCTGTACCGAACGTTAGGGTGGCTTCACAATATTAGCATCATATTGGTTACTGCAAATGTACAGTGTGGGTAGTTCCTTACGTTATTGTGATCTACTCACTCCCTTGTATCAATATGTCTTCATGACTTAACAGAGGTGGGTAAATACAAATATTATTGTGTATGTACAAAAAATCTACTGTGGTGCCCCTGTCATTTTTACCGTGGGTATAGTATAAAACAAAGTCGCTTTCTCTGTCCCTATGTCCCTCCCTTTGTACGCTTAAATCTTTAAAACTACGCAACGGATTTTGATGCGTTTTTTTTTAATAGATAGAGGGATTCAAGAGGAAGGTTTATATGTATAATACATGCATAATATACTTAAGAATAATCCACAATAACCATTTTCCCGTGCGGAGCCCGGGCGGGTCGCTAGTAAGATATATTATGTTTCTTTGTCCAAAGTAGTAGTGCTTTTTCGTGGTGCCAACACAATCTTTCTGAGATAGCTTTGACTAATTGTTAATTCCCAAATATTTAAACCCGATTAATTACAATTCTGAAAATAAAATTGATTCTTCGAATAAAAAACCTAAAAAAACAAATGTGTTAAATAAAAATTAATATAAAAAGAAATTAACTGTACATTACAACTTCTAGTAACACTTAAGTGCGATATGTCGTTATATCGAACATTCATTAATCCGAATTTCAAAACCTCGAATTAAAGTTTAAATAAATAGAGCGCAAGCTATCGTGCGAGCAAGTACCATCAATCAATCCGCTAACAGTAACACTCTTCAACCAATTAAATTTCACGGCGCGCGGCGAAATATTAGTTATGAAAGACTATGCTATCCACCGCGGCTTCGCCCGCGTTTACAGTTTTTGCCGTAGGAATGAGAAATGTAGCCTATGTTCCTTCCCAAGATCTATTCTATCTTTGTACCAAGTTTTATCAAGATCAGTTCAGTAGTTTCGGAGCCTATTCAATGATTAGAAATTATGTATTTAAGGTATTTTTTTACACCTTGGGTGCCTTGGGTTACATAATTAAAGTTTTAGTCAGGATTCCAAAGTATTTTTAAAATAGAATATACCCTATGTCACGTGTAGCTTCCCAACAGTAAAAGAATTATTGAAATCGGTTCAGCCTATTCAATGTAAACAGACAAACAATCAGAGAGAGAATTCCTCTTTATAATACCTATAGATAAATTAGTTATGACAAAATATAAACGAATGGTGCAGCATTTCTGCTCAACACACATTTTCTCTTGTAAACTTCCGAATACAAATTCCCTTTCCGCTACAAAACCTAATTTGGGGTCACAAAAAAACTTTCACATCTCATTATTTCCCTTTTCCCCCGAAGGCAAATAACCTGCCGAAGGGGAGATAAATTTTATTTTTCGGAATGTCAAGTGAAATTGCACATTACAAATACTGCTCTAATATTGGCGTTATATTTGTATATAGGTAACTTACTTATAGCCTGCCTGACCAAAGAAATAAGAAGCCTCGCCATATTGCGGAATTCCAATGGAACTAATTTTATAATAAGGGAAATTGTTGCCATTGTCGTAAAAATATACACGTAGCGCCATCAGAGCAAACTTCTTATTTTATTAGTCAGGCTTTACCTACTTATTTTTTTTCTTTAATTTTTGAGGTCAGAAGTATGTACATCGTATAACAAGTTGCTAAGAGTGCTTTTCCTGGGTTCTGAAAAAATCGCTATTATCAATTTGATATTGGACTCGTGCCTCAAATTAAATATGGCCGCCGAAAGAAAAAAGGTTAATGTAGGGTACCTATCAAATGTGTGCTTCAGTACTATTAAACATGTAGCACATATTTTTGTCGCACGTTTGCTATCAGAGAGTGCGCCTTCTGTACCTAGTACTATTGTCTATTATTTATTCTGTGCTAAAGTGCTTGAATTTTTCACAACACATTACAAAGCTTTCCTGACAACTTGCACTCTTCAAACAAACGCAAAATCAAATAATGCCTCTTTTCCGTTGCTCCTTTGTAGTACGGTGAACTGATTTACATAAATACATTACTGACAGCGCCCTCTGGGACTGAAATGCGATAAAACAAACTTGTACTTGCGCGATAAAAAAGGTTCAAAGGTTTAACTACTTCAAAGGTTCTCGACTTTAAAATCTGCTTTTTACGGCTAAACCATGAAAGAATCGCTTGTACGGTGTTTGACAAGTGGTAGGGCGTTTATGAAACAATATAATGGCACATTCACTTCACTAGTGCCAGTACAAAAAATTAAAAAAAAAAAATCCGAAAGTGACAGTTTGTATGAGCGTTGTGGAAGTGTTTGTTTATTTTACAATTTACAATAAGAATTTACCACAAATGAGGTCTAAACTCGACTAATAAGTGTTTTATAGTGAATAAGTGATGTGCCAAAAGGTATTCTAATAAGAATTATGTGTTTTCCAATTAGAAAAAAATTACGAAAATTTACTTCGGAATCATGGTAAGTTTTTTCCATTGTTCGATTTTCAGTATGAAAATAACGGATAAATACCGTAATTTACCTAAAAAGCAAACAAAAAACAAATAATTCAATCAATTATCTGCAATATTCTCATATTTCATCAAGATAACCTATAATTTTGCTGAGTAATCTTGGTTCTTGTAAAACCTTGCAAAAAAAATTGCAAAAAAGAAAGGCGGCCATTAATCCTTGCAGAGTTTGCGGTAGTAGCAAAGTTAGGTCCTCGGTCCGAGCGCCAGGGTTAAAACAATGCATGGTGTACTCGTTAGAAAACAAGGTCTTGCATTCGTACCACGTGACTGACACAAGCCTACGTCATCATGCGCTGTTCATCCTTGTCTATTATCTATTAACACACATTATGTGTGGTAATAGATAATCGAACATTTAACATCAACAGTCACGTGTTGAAATGCAAGACCTTGTTTTTTTAGACCATGAAACAATGTATATCCAAAAGTCAGAGTACTTAATAATAATAAAAATAACTAATACAACGGTTTATTTTCTATTAACTTAATAGCTAATATGTACCTAATCTTCTTCTTCTTTTCGAGTCGACAGCAAACTCAGACAGTCTCGGCCCAAAAACCAGCCACACGAATAGCGTCGTCAGTAGCCTTCATCAAGTCCTCTCGCGTGCAGGTGACAGGACAAGATGGGCAGCTAATGAGATGGTCCATTTTCTGGGGAACCATACCACACCTACACTCCAAGTTAGAGTCCCCTATGAAACCCCATCGGTATAAGTTATCCCTAGTCCGACCCACCTGGGTCCGGAGTCTGTTGAGGGATTTCCAGATAGACCATGGCTGTTTATAACCAGGGGGGAGACCCTCAGCTATCGGGACAAATGGGTTAGGGAGGGAGACACTATTCCGCCAAAGCTCAACTCTCGCCTCTGCAGGGTCGACTGTTAAGGGAACGACACACTTAGAAAAGTTTTTGCGACTTTTCAACCTTTGTGGAACGGACGAATGTTCGTTCATAGGGTGTCGCGTGTCGCTCTCCATTTTATATACCTAATGATAACTAGTTGTTGATACCTCCTTGTAAGCTAAGAAGCCTGTGTTATAAGGTATTGCTTTCATCATCATCTCAGCCGAAAGACGTCCACTGCTGGACAAAGGCCTCCCCCAAGGATCTCCACAATGATCGGTCCTGCTTTACTTTACTTATATTGATTTGCTATTTGGGTTCTAATTTTTTCTTTCCTTTTTTAAATTAAACAATTTAAAGCAAAATAAAAAACCGGCCAAGTGCGAGTCGGACTCGCGCACCGAGGGTTCCGTACAAACCTGCAAGGTTTACAAAGTTCTTTCATTACGACAATCGAGTCATAACTATGGTAATCTTATTGCAAAATGAAATTCATAACATTACAATGGGGAAAGATGGAGGAGCATAAATTTAAGACAAAGATCTCTTTATCGTTTAAGTAACTAAGTACTAAGTAAGTATTTCAACTTGATAGCTCTACGCGTTCATGAGGAAAAAAGTAATAAGTTTATATTTATTAAAAAATATATATTTTGTAATGTAACTAAAAATTTAAGGTTTTCGGAATTTTTCCTTTATGTGTGCTATAAAACGTTGCTTCATGCCAAATTTCAAGATTCTAGGTCGACTGGAAGTACCCTTTAGGTTTTGATTCCCTTGCGAGTACTTGCGAGTTTCAAAATATGCAGCTTAAATTGCTGTTTCTTTTGATTGCGTTGACATAGAAGTTTGATTTTGTTACAGCTTAAAGGTATTATAGACCTGAGTATTTGGTATGAATTTCAATTTAATACCTCTACGCGTTTATGAGGAAATGGGTAGTAAGGTTAAAATTATTAAAAAAATATATATTATGTGATGTAACTAAAAATTTATGGATTTCGTAATTTTTCCTTTATCTATGCTATAAGACGTTGCTTCGTACCAAATTTCAAGATTCTGAGTTCACGGGAAGCACCCTGTAGGTTTTGATTCCCTTGCAAGTGTCGAAAATTTGCGGCATAAACGGCTGTATCTTTTGATTGCGTTGGCTTAGAAGTTTGATTTTTTCACAGCTTCAAGGGACAGTAGACCTGAGTAATTGATATAAATTTCAGCTTCATACCTCCACGCGTTCCTGAGAAAAAGGGTCTTGACAGACGGACAGACGGACAACAAAGTGATCCTATAAGGGTTCCGTTTTTTCCTTTTGAGGTACGGAACCCTAAAAACTATTCCAACAAAGCCACACAAACTTCGTCTTCTGTTTGTCTGTCCCTGTGTAATCTTTCAGCTATTTTTCCGGGAGTGAAACCAGTGGAAAGTCCCGATATCCCCGGTAATCAAGCCGAGACGTCCGGGACACTTGTTCCCAAATCGACCCGTTTATGAGATACCAGGGACAGAGGTTGTAGGGTGACAATAAGTTTTTGGGCTGGAAATAAGATTGGATTTCTTGTTTTTTTGTCTTAGTATTTTATTTTTAACCCCCGACCAAAAAGAGGGGTGTTACAAGTTTGACGTTTGTGTCTGTCTGTCTGTGGCATCGTAGCTCCTAAACGGATGCGCCGATTTTGATCTACTTTTTTTTTTGTTTGCAAGGTGTCACAATCGAGAGTGTTCTTAGCTATGATCTAAGAAAATATCTTCAGCCATTTGAAGATTATCAGCTCTTTTCTAGAAAGCATCAGTAACGGTTTTGTGTCGGGGGTTATTAAATATTTTAATTTAATGTTATTTTATTTCGCTTCGAATTATTATAGGAAATTACATGTTTTAAAGTCTGATTTGCCTCTTTCCCCTTCCTTCCACTCGCTACGATCCAGAGATACAGACAGACATACTTATTTCGCTCCATCCACATTCATTAATCTCACCATGCACACCCGTCGGTTTAGTGTACTCTTGACCTGACCTTTTGTCAGAACGTCCTCGATTTAATTCTGGAACGTTCGTCTTGGTCTTCCCCTTCCAACGCTTATTTTCACTCTCACCTTATAAATCTGTTTAGTCAATCTCTATTCACTCATTCTCTCCACGTGACCAACATAGTTTCTCATCCCTTTCTCAATTCTTATTTACAACATCTTCTTTTACTCCACATTTCAATTCATTTCATCACTAGCTTTCCGCCTCGCGGCTCCACCCGCGTTAATTTTCTCCCCAATAATGTTACTCCCAAAGGTCTACTCTATCTTTAAATCAAGTTATATAAAAAATCGATTCTGTTTCTGTAGTTTTGAAGCCTATTCAATGCAAACAAAGAAACAGACAATCAATCTTTCCTCTTTACCATATTATTATTGGTATAAATAAATAATCATCATACTTGTAAATACCAGGAGACAAGGAAATATGAAAAGCTGTATACGAACTGCTTGAAATTTTGGTCACCCTACCACCGATGCCTTCGGGCGACAATCTCTTACAAAACGCTCTCAGAATCCTAGCTTCGGGCAACCAAACACAATACCAGTAGAAAGCAAACTTCGGCGAAATGAGAATCGAATTATGTCGACGAAATGAAAAACGATTGAGGGTTCGAAAGGTTTTTATTGGTTTTACGCAGTCATTGAACTATTAGAACGGCGATGGTACTGGGTTCAAATCCTGGTAGGGCAATGCAAATAAATTATTTTTTATAGAGTACTAGCGACCCGCCCCGGCTCCGCACGGGAAAATGGTTATTGTGGGTTATCCTTCAGTATATTATGCATGTATTATACATATAAACCTTCCTCTTGAATCACTCTATCTATTAAAAAAAACCGCATCAAAATCCGTTGCGTAGTTTTAAAGATTTAAGCGTACAAAGGGAGGGACATAGGGACATAGGGACAGAGAAAGCGACTTTATTTTATACTAGCGACCTGCCCCGGCTCCGCACGGGAAAATGGTTATTGTGGGTTATCCCTAAGTATATTATGCATGTATTATACATATAAACCTTCCTCTTGAATCACTCTATCTATAAAAAAAAACCGCATCAAAATCCGTTGCGTAGTTTTAAAGATTTAAGCGTACAAAGGGAGGGACATAGGGAGGGACATAGGGACAGAGAAAGCGACTTTGTTTTATACTATGTAGTGATTTTGCAGGTAAAATTTTAAATCATTTTGACTATTATAAACCGTTTTTAACTGGTTGTTTATCCGCAACACAGTGGTAGTACTCATGAAACTGAACAACTTTCCCTAAGGAACATAGGGTGAAAACTCAAAAGTAAAATTCAACTTTTCATACATACTAGGTACTTAAACTTAAGGGAAGTGTCCTCGGAAAAAAGTAATCAATTCTAATTAATCCCTTTGTTAGATTATCGAAAAAAATTAAACACGTATTTTTTTTTTTTTCAATTTGACGAAGATTTACCAAATCAAAATGTATGAGAAGGGTACTATGACGTCACTTGTTTCGTACAATTTGTATGGCGGCGTGTCGTTACTGGAAATTTCAAAGTGCTGTATCGTCGGCATTTTTCGTTTGCCAGACGAAAAAAAAATACGTGTACATTATTTTTTAGTAATCTGACTGACGGACTAATTAGATTTTTATAGGACACTTCCTCATTGACCGGCCATTTTGTATGGTAGAAAATCTACATTCAAGACTTGAGATTATAGACCTTGCTATACTAGCAAATTCAACATTGTTTGTCACTAACAAACAGCTTATAATTCTCCACAGAGGGGCTCAAGCCTACTCTGAAATCAGGATGAGTAGGCCTTAGTCGACCACGCTGAATTACTTCGCAGGTGTGTGCAGGTTTCCTCACGATGTTTTCCTTCACCGTAAGAGCGTCGAATAAACGTAGATATGAATACGAAAATCGAAAACAGATTGGTACGTGCCGAGGTTTGAACCCGCGAACTTCCGAATGGAAGCCAACGGCACTAGCCATTAGGCCACCGATGCTCCTAACTTCAACTTAAACTGGATACTTTATCTAACGCTGGCTTTGCCTGAATCCAAATGCGGCTATTTTATTCCCTCGCTATTTTAACAAAAATCCCCTTAATTTTGAAAAAGCTCCGTCTCAGCACTTAAAACGCTTCTTCTCCCCTTATACAAATAATATTCCGTAGGTTGCAGTATCATTTCGGCATAGTATTACTTGGTCATACAAAACTATACTATATTAGTTACTTTTTAACACGCTTTTATTAGCTTCACTTGTAACCATGTAGGTATATAAGAAAATCTTGGATCCTTAATTTAACCCACTTCCCGGTCTTCGATTAGGATGAAATCTTGCACACGCTCTGAGTTCTGATGACAATACATGACTAGCTAAGAAACGTCATTACAAATCCAATATGGCGGCCTCCCCAAGATGGCGGACTGGCTGTTTGAAATGCACCCCCCATGATATGTGGTCTCAAATGAAAGGGTTTGCTGTACGGAAATAGTCACGTGACTTAAATCCAATATGGCGGACGTCCAAGATGGCGGACAGGAAGCGTGTTTTTTAGTTTTTAGGGTTCCGTACCTCAAAAGGAAAAAACGGAACCCTTATAGGATCACTTTGTTGTCCGTCTGTCCGTCTGTCAAGACCCTTTTTCTCAGGAACGCGTGGAGGTATGAAGCTAAAATTTATATCAATTACTCAGGTCTACTGTCCCTTGAAGCTGTGAAAAAATCAAACTTCTAAGCCAACGCAATCAAAAGATACAGCCGTTTATGCCGCAAATTTTCGACACTTGCAAGGGAATCAAAACCTACAGGGTGCTTCCCGTGAACTCAGAATCTTGAAATTTGGTACGAAGCAACGTCTTATAGCATAGATAAAGGAAAAATTACGAAATCCATAAATTTTTAGTTACATCACATAATATATATATTTTTAATAATTTTAACCTTACTACCCATTTCCTCATAAACGCGTAGAGGTATTAAATTGAAATTCATACCAAATACTCAGGTCTATAATACCTTTAAGCTGTAACAAAATCAAACTTCTATGTCAACGCAATCAAAAGAAACAGCAATTTAAGCTGCATATTTTGAAACTCGCAAGTACTCGCAAGGGAATCAAAACCTAAAGGGTACTTCCAGTCGACCTAGAATCTTGAAATTTGGCATGAAGCAACGTTTTATAGCACACATAAAGGAAAAATTCCGAAAACCTTAAATTTTTAGTTACATTACAAAATATATATTTTTTAATAAATATAAACTTATTACTTTTTTCCTCATGAACGCGTAGAGCTATCAAGTTGAAATACTTACTTAGTACTTAGTTACTTAAACGATAAAGAGATCTTTGTCTTAAATTTATGCTCCTCCATCTTTCCCCATTGTAATGTTATGAATTTCATTTTGCAATAAGATTACCATAGTTATGACTCGATTGTCGTAATGAAAGAACTTTGTAAACCTTGCAGGTTTGTACGGAACCCTCGGTGCGCGAGTCCGACTCGCACTTGGCCGGTTTTTTTTTTTGTTTAACAGATACTTTGTACACGACCATGATTGATTGTATTCCTTATTCTCACTAGAATTAAAGAACACTTAATTTTTTACAAAAAACTATCAAAAATCAAACAAAACAGCAATAAAGAGTAAATGAAAAAAAATCTAAAGACCCTACTGCTTAAAAAAATGATGTAGGAATATAGAAGTTTGTATAATTGAAATTCTCTGTTTCTATAAATTAAGTTAACATTTACAGCTGGAAAATGCCTCATTCCAACGGGGAACATTGTTAAACCGAGCAGAGTCACACAAAGATAAAATAAACCTTGGAAAAGGATATAGGCTACCTTTTACTTCACTGTGACCAATCAAAACTATGCCCAAAATAACCGCCAGGGGGCGTAAGATGCGCTTTCTGTAAAAGATGCTAATACTAATTGATATTAATTGGGGGCTCTCAATGAACGTGCGCGGAATATTTGGGGCCGTGCGATTCAGTATTGTAAGACCTTAAAGAAAAAATACTCATAATTTTGCATACAAAACGCATTTCGTATTATGTAACATTTTATTTTTGTTTTGTCACTTAGAAAAATGTTGCCATGCTCTCTAAACTTGGAAGGCTTGGGGATCTCAGTTGTTTTTGACCCCTGGGTATGACCATTAAATTAACGGCTCATATAATGTCCCCACCGAGGGGCTCGAGCCTACCCTGAATGAACAGGCCTTAGACGACCACGCTGGCCCAGTGCGGGTTGGTCACGAACACACAACCCTTGAATTACTTCGCAGGTATGTGCAGGTTTCCTCACGATGTTTTCCTTCACCGTAAGAGCGTCGAATTAACGTACATATGAATTCGAAAATCGAAGACCCATTGGTACGTGCCGAGACTTGAACCTGCGAACTTTCGAATGGAAGTCATCAGCCCTAGCTATTTGACCACCAATTTTCTCTCTCATCATCATGGCACAGAAGAAAATAAATAGTACTAACCCGTACCTATAGGACACTCACCCCCCCGCGCCGTCATGAGTTCCCCGCCCGATATAGCGCCCCACGCCCCGCACCCCGCAGGCGCCGCGGGACTCCGCCGGTGGTGTTCGGGGGCGTTTTACATAGCAACTAGCGCCATTCACTTGTAGTTGATATTCAGTTGTTATTCAAAAAGAAGTAGGTTGTCAAAACAAAACGCGTTTTCTGTATGGAGTGACCGACCAGTGACGATTGATAAAAAACAGACGTAATAAATTATTCGATTATAATCATTACTTTTATTTATACGTCCTGTATCTTCCACCGTCTATCGTTAATACTGACGCTATCAAAATTAAGCTGGGGATTATTTTTGACGGCAACTGTACTTGTAAATTATATTCTGCTGACTGTACTTTTACTTAAATAATTTAGGTAAGGTTTTATACTTCCTTATCTACATCTAAAGTGAGTATTTAAGTATGACATAAACGTGCATCGTCGGTGGCCTAGTGGCTAGGTCCGTTGACTCCCATTCCGAAGTTCGCGGGTTCGAACCTCGGCACGTACCAATGTGTTTTCGATTTTCGAATTCATATGTAATAAATAATAATAATAATAAACATTTATTCATGGTAACATAGTACACCCTATAAAAATTTTACATGTTCCGCCAAACTGATAAGCAGTTGTTTGTTGGCAGAAATGGCTCCCTTAGTACGTTTATAATGTACGTTTATTCGACGCTCTTACGACGAAGGAAAACATCGTAATTCAAGGGTTGTGTGTGAAGTTGACCAACCTGCACTGGACCAGCGTGGTCGACTAAGGCCTGTTCACCCTGATGAGGGGTAGGCTCGAGCCCCTCGGTGAGGATTTTATATGAGTGATTAACGAATTGTTGCCATAAATATAAAATAGACGCTAACAGACGGACGTACAGACTCTCGAGTGATCCTATCTGGTTCCGTTTATCGTTTTTGAGGTACGAAGCCCTAAAAATTTCATTTGGCGCTCCCATAGCAGGTTTTTCTCCTGGTGAATTAACCAGTGTTGCCAGAAATTTTGCTCGAATTGCGCTATGCGGGTTCTGCAGAATTAACAATAAATCACACGACAGATTTTTATCGCTACTGCGCAGACAGACCCGGGTGATAGGCTAGTCTGCGCCGGTGAAATTAACTGGTGTGAGAGGACCTTTAGGGTACACGACACGATAATGACACTTATAACATTAAATAAAAAAGCGGTTATCTGAAAAGGTCGTTTATTGACGATAGTTGAACGAGACAACGATTGTGTCGCTCGTTCTGCGCTCTCGCTTGCACTTCAAGCTTTAAATGGAACGCCTCAGCCGCGCGGTAACGCCGCATTGCGTCATGTTTTTTCGTGCATGCAGCCGGCTCCATCGAATTATAAGACGTTGTTACGTCAAAAAAATTAAAATGCTTCGCCATAAAACTGTTACTTGATCCTTTCAACAACTAGGAATGAGCTGATAATTTTCAAATGGCTGAAGATATTTTCTTGGATCATAGCTAAGAAAACTCTCGATTGTGACACCTTGCAAACAAAAAAAAACTAGATCAAAATCGTCGCATCCGTTTAGGAGCTACGATGCCACAGACAGACAGACACACACATCAAACTTATAACACCCCTAGATCTAGTTTTTTTTTTGTTTGCAAGGTGTCACAATCGAGAGTGTTCTTAGCTATGATCCAAGAAAATATCTTCAGCCATTTGAAGATTATCAACTCTTTTCTAGTTGTTGAAAGGATCAAGTAACAGTTTTGTGTCGGGGGTTATCAATATTTTTAATTTAAAGAGATTTTTTCTTATGTTACTGGAAAATTTCCATTTCATTGACATGAGTAAGTGTGGTTTCGCAGATGTCCTAGGTATCTATTTAATAAGCTGATACAATTAGCAGTTCAACATTCGCAACGAACTTCATAAATCCTAGTTTCAACTCAGTACAGTCAAAGTTGATCGCGTATTGTAAAGTTCCTAATGCCTCCCGACCCGAGGTCCGCAGCGCCGTCGCTGGCAGGGCTCCAAACCGGCCGTTTGCGCAGCGCCCGCGCCGCAATGGCTGCTTGCAGTTTGACTAGGGCTGCCGCTTTCGCTATACCACATGTCGGACACTCCATACAGCAAACGCGTTTTGACAACCTACTTCTTTTTAACCCCCGACGAAAAAGAGGGGTGTTATAAGTTTGACGTGTGTGTCTGTCTGTCTGTCTGTCTATCTGTCTGTCTGTCTGTCTGTCTGTCTGTCTGTCTGTCTGTCTGTCTGTCTGTCTGTCTGTCTGTCTGTCTGTCTGTGGCATCGTAGCTCCTAAACGGATGCGCCGATTTTGATCTAGTTTTTTTTGTTTGCAAGGTGTTACAATCGGGAGTGTTCTTAGCTATGATCCAAGAAAATATCTTCAGCCATTTGAAGATTATCAGCTCTTTTCTAGTTGTTGAAAGGATCAAGTAACCGTTTTGGGTCGGGGTTATTAAATTTTTAATTTAGTGTTATTGAATAACAACTGAATATCAACTACAAGTCAAACACAGACACGCTATGTAAAACACTCCCGAACACCCCAGTAGAGTCCCGCGGCGCCTATATACGGGGTGCGGGGCGTGGGGCGCTATTTCTCCTCATTTTGAAATGAAATGAAATGAAATGAAATGAAATGAAATGAAATTTTATTGTGCTTGAATTTGGGTACATACATTTGCAGTAGTGGGTGCATTAAACTTAGTCCCATCAAATTCTACCTTTTCAGGTGTACACAATTAATAACTAATTAATCAATACAATAATTAATCATTACAACAATTATTTATACAATTATATGCACTAAACTAACAAATAATTGCAAATAAGACAACAACGCGACATAGGTACTCGCTTATTTTGACTAAACTGTTAAAATATACAATTATAATATAACAATTACTTAATTTATTCATATTATCAACAAAATATACAAACTAACAATGATACTTTTTAGGCAGATAAAAAAAAAATTAACTTACAATACTTGTAATAAAATTATTTATAAAATAAAATAATAAAATTATTTTGACGCGGGGGGGTGAGTATTCTTTCTGTACGGGTTAGTAATATTATTTTCTTCTGTGACTATACTTAGTTAAGGAGTTTTTTTTTAATTGACCTATGCTTAAGTCGAAAAAGTACGACGAATCAAGCTTCACCGGACTTGCGGGGGGGAAAGACTGTACCCCAATTAGTTAACGTGATACGTTTTTCATACTTAAAGCAGCCAAAGAATTTAGATTAGACCTAACGGAATGCCCTTCTGGTAGCGAATACCCTTCAGATAACAACGCCCGTACCCGCCGGCGGAGGCGCGGCCATAACCAAAATCAAAATTGATAATTAGAGAGAGTCTTCCGCTCCCCCGCAAGACTTTTACGAGTACGTCGCTTTTCACACCTTTTCGAAGTGAACCTACTGTAGTTTATTTCAAGCTGATGCCAACCCTGCCAACGCTTCGTACGTACGATTGAAAGAAATTTGTGATTGCCTAGTTGGCTAGCGAACTGCTTGAATTTTCATTCGCTAGCAGCTTTGGAATTAATTTTATTTTGTTCAAAGCGAGAAAAGACGGAGGGTTTAACCTAGTTGACTATTTGACTGACTTTTGGGCAGGAAGTCTCAGGTTCATTTTACTTTATATAAATACTATTTGTATGTAATTTATCTTAAACATACTATTATTTATGCCGCCAACCCGCAATGCACTATAATTCAATTCAAACGATTTTCTTAAACTTAGGTTGCCTGGTAAAGATTGCCACCTTAACAATAAGGCCGCCTGTTGACTCAACTTTGTTTATGTACTGTAATATTTATGTGTTTTATGTTTTGGTGTCAATAAAGAATATTTGTATTGTATTGTATCTGTATTAACCGACGAAAAACGGAGCAGGTTCTCAAGTCGACGCTTATATATTTTTTATGTATGACCACGCATAACTTTTTACGGAGTATTCAGATTTTGATAACTCTTTTTTTATTGGAAAGGATATACTCCGAATTAAAAACAACAAAAATCTTTAAAAATAAATCCAGACCGAAGGGTAAGAAAACAGGGGATGACTAAATGTAGATTTCCCGTGGGCACTAGTACTTTTTCCGCTGTAAAAGGTAGCCTACGTCCTTCCTCAAGGTCTCTTCTCGCTTATCAAAATCAGTTTAGTGATTTATGGGTGAAAGCGTACCTAACAAACAGTCAGACAGAAAGAGTTTTTTTATTTTCAGTCTTTACGGCGGTTAATTTTTTTGTTAAAACTGTGTATAAAAATAAATCCAAGAGTTTTATTCGAAATAAGATTATATAAAACACTTTTCGATGTCTTTTAATTAAGTTACTAAGTTTTGCTCTGCCCAAGGCTGCTCTCGTGTCACACTAATGAAGAATTAACTCTTAAAATTTAAAGAGGCGATATCAGTTGTTTACATAACTGGCAGGGTCGCGCAATGTGGAGAAGAACCCGCCGAAGAAACTCCACAGGATCGCATCTTTTGTTCTTTTTACCCGCAAAGGAAGGATTATCTCTTTTTTAAATTACAATAATTCATCTTAAGCACGGTCTAAGAAAACAAGGTCTTCCATTCGGACCAAGTGACTGACACAAGCCTACGCTTGCTCTGTTCATCCTTGTCGAATGCATAAAACATTATTGGACCATTAGTTATTTACAAAAAACTTCAATATGTATGTACCTATTACGTATAATATTGTTATTGGTTGGGCATACCAGTTATGCTTGAAACAATCACTTTTCCCCAAGTCAATAGCCGCGCGGTGCTAAAATTAAACATATTTCTTGTTCTGGTCAAAGCTCTTCAAAGTGAAAATTATTTGTATTTTGTTACGTGTTTTGTTGAGGACTGATTTTCAGAGACAAAAAAAACAATCGCCATTTATTTATGGGATAATACCTACAATAATACACCCATATGCCGTCGGGAAAATGTATAATTTCGGCTAATTACAAACGGCGCTCGACTTGTTTTGGCTGTTCATAAAACGACGAGGCATTTTTAACCCCCGTCAAAAAACATTGAAACACCCCTCGTTTCAATGTTTGACGTGTCTGTCTGTCTGTTTGTGGCATCTTAGCTCCAAAAAGGATGCGCCGATTTTGATCTAGTTTTTTTTTGTTTGCAAGGTGTCACAATCGAGAGTATTCTTAGCTATGATCCAAAAAATATCTTCAGCCATTTGAAGATTATCAGCTCTTTTCTAGTTGTTGAAAAGATCAAGTAACGGTTTTGTGGCGGGGGTTTATTTTTTAAAAGCTCACCTGATGCTGAGGATGTTCTGGGTTCGAATCCCGGTGGGGACTCGTCGAACAATATCACTTTGTGAGAATTTCCTCAGTTTGGTTAGGACATTGCAGGCTGAATCACCTGATTGTCCGAAAAGAAAGATGATTCCGTGCTTCGGAAGGCACGTAAAGCCGTTGGTCCCGGTTATACTATCTACGGATGTAGTCGTTATATATCGAATTCACCGCCCATACAAAATCTGCCAAAATTTGCTTACGCTTGACATAAAGGCAGCGGAGCGATGCGCGTGCTCTATGTATATTTATTCTCTAAGTACGACCAAGATTAATATAAACATTACGTCACGATATGTGTGTAATTGGGTCCCTCTAGTGACGGAACGGGAAGCCGGCATGCTCGAGGACTAGAGCGACTCATTAAAACTTCCACGACAAGGACCAAAGTACACTCGCGGAGAAAAGCGGCGATTTACGGAAAAGTTACAGTTTTATGGCTATTCTGCTCCATTCATCATCATCATCATCATCTCAGCCTGTAGACGTCCACTGCTGGACAAAGGCCTCCCACAAGGATTTTAACAATGATCGGTCCTGCGCTGCCCGCATCCAGCGGCTCATACTACTCGTATTATAATCACTAATATTATAAAGAGGAAAGATTTGTGTTTGGGTGTGTGTGTATGTTTGTAATGAATAAACTCAAAAACTACTAACCGATTTCAAAAATGTTTTCACCATTAGAAAGCTACATTTATCCTAAGTAACATAGGCTACTCTTTACCGCGGGAAAATGCCTCATTCCCAAAAAAAGCTGTTAACACGGGCAAAGCCGTGGGACGGAAAACTAGTCAAACATTCATAAATAAAAAGACAAATGAATACCATTTTTAACCCCCGTCGAAAAAGAGAGGTGTTATAAGTATGACGTGTGTGTCTGTCTATCTGTGGCATCGTAGCTCCTAAACGGATGCGCCGATTTCGATCTAGTTTTTTTTTTGTTTGCAAGGTGTCACAATCGAGAGTGTTCTTAGCTATGATCCAAGAAAATATCTTCAGCCATTTGAAGATTATCAGTTCTTTTATAGTTGTTGAAAGGATCTAAGTAACGGTTTTGATTAAACGGATTATATTACAATTTTTAATTTAAGGTCATATAGATCCATAGGTAAATTAAATACCACAAACATGTTTTATTTTAGACCGCTACATTGGTGACACATTTCTAAACCACTTGTCCGCATGACTGTACCAAGTGAACGTACGGAGAACTGAAATTAATATTATGTAGAGCCGGCGGATTGAAAAGCTCAAACTTTGAATTGTTTTATAACTACCCGCTGAATAGTTTCAGCATAATTTGGACATAGACACTTAATTTATTTGACACTAGCTTTCCGCCGCGGCTCCGCCCGCGTTAACAGTTTTTCCCGTGGTAATGAGGCATTTCCCGCGGTAAAAGGTAGCCTATATTACTCAGGGTGAATGTAGCTTTCTAATAGTGAAAGAATTTTTGAAGTCGGTTCAGTAGTTTTTGAGATTATTCATTACAAAACATACACACACACACACACACACAAATACAAATCTTTCCTCTTTTTAGGGTTCCGTAGCCAAATGGCAAAAAACGGAACCCTTATAGATTCGTCATGTCTGTCTGTCTGTCTGTCTGTCTGTCCGTCCGTATGTCACAGCCACTTTATTCCAAAACTATAATACCTATACTGTTGAAACTTGGTAAGTAGATGTATTCTGTGAACCGCATTAAGATTTTCTTACAATAAAATAGAAAAAGAAACAATAAATTTAGGGGGTCCCCATACATAGAACTGAAACTAAAAAAAAATTTTTTGATCAGACCCATACGTGTGGGGTATCTATGGATAGGTCTTCAAAAATGATATTTAGGTTCCTATAAACATTTTTTTCTAAACTGAATAGTTTGCGTGAGAGACGCTTCCAAAGTGGAAAAATGTGTGTCCCCCCCCCCTCTAACTTCTAAAATAAGAGAATGATAAAACTAAAAAAAATATATGATGTGCATTACCATGAAAACTTCCAACGAAAATTGGTTTGAACGAGATCTAATAAGTAGTTTTTTTTTATACGTCATAAATCGTAAACCGCAATTTACCTTTCACTATTATTAAAACATCGATCAAAGTCACAACGAACTATTATGTTACTGGCTGCTATGGAACCCTTCATGGGCGATTCCGACTCGCACTTGGCCGCTTTTTTAATATTAGGATGAGTATGATAGTATGAAGTATGATAAGCTTATAATCCTTCTTTTGAAGATAAACAGATGCTATGAAATATTATAGCTGTATCAAAAGTTATAACTTAAGTCTATTTTTGTACATTATTCAATCAGATCAAAGAACGATATTAAAAGTAGATGGTTTGTGATTCGGTGCTTTGGTTTACTGTGGCTTTGGTTTGGTCAGTAGGTACACTTATGAGTGCAGCCTTACTTGTAGTTGTGTGCGTATAGATGTCGTAGCCAAGTGGTTAAAATAGCCGTTCAATCAAACAGCTAGCCCTTTGACTGAACATCGCCATTCAATCACACGGCTGTACGTCGCTTAGCCGACTTGTTGACTGCAACGTTCAACACTACAGCTTGACGACGCTTAGCCAAATGGTTAAATGGCAAATTAACTAGGGTGACCATTAGTTTAGCATGTGATTTGAAAAAATAGGAAAACTTTTTGTAATTTCTTGGGAGATTTTTCTTAGATTAAGTTTAAGGACGGTTTAAGAGGTGACCAAAAGTTTGAACAAATTAGTAAACATGAAAAACAAATGAATAATCGTAAATTCTTTATTGTTGCATGTTGGACAGAGCGATACAAAAATTATAACAGCTTTTTTTGCTATATAAAACTGACTCTTAATATTATACACCATCTTGTCTCTGCCTCCATGTCCATAATCTTTATGAATAGTATTTAGCATGGTGAAATACTCTTTTCGGGGTACAATGCGTATCACAGGATCATCAGTACTCTTTCTTTTTAAAATAAGATATTCTTTACTGCCAGTTGTCATTAAATCGTATTTTGATATCCAATAATAAGTCATAGAAGTCCTGCATTCCGTGTTAGTCATGGACACCCTAGCGTTCTTTAATAACTTCAAATACCTTGGTGATGCATTTCATAATCCTGTGATTCCTCTTCGTATAACTTTTAAAATTTTTATTCACTCTTATCACTCGTATGTGCCTCCATATTTTCTGGCTCTTCAACACTAGTAACGTACCTATATTTACTACTTTCTTTCCGAAAAATATCTTGAAACAATCAAAAACACAGGTAAGTTGACGCCATATTGAAAACAAAACACACCTAGCGCCGTCGCGGTGGTAAGCTGAACTAATTCAATTAAAAGGCGGCCTTTGAGTCAGCTGTAATGTTGAACGTTTTGAGCGCCTCAAATATTCAATTAAGAAGCTAGACGTGTGATTGAATGGCGATGTTCAGTCAAAGGGCTAGCCGTTTGATTGAACGGCTATTTTAACCAGTTGGCTACGACATAGACATAGTAGAAAGACTGATAAGATAAGTAAGTTATCTTCATACTAACGCACCGAGCGCGGCTTATATGTGTGCGTCATAGTATCTATGCGTCGCCGCACGCACACTCAAACCAAATCTCGACTGGCGCACTGAGAAACGGGTCGAGATTTTGTTTGAGTGTGCGTGCGGCGACGCATAGATACTATGACGCACACATATAAGCCGCGCTCGGTGCGTTAGTATGAAGATAACTTACTTAACAGTCTTTCTACTATGGTATAGACACCCGCTCTTGTGTGCACTACTAAACTGAGCGCTACGCACACAAACACAATAGTCTCAATTCTGCCGTGGCCGCTAAAATCTCTAAATTTAAGTTTTTGGTCTCTTTCATTCATACGGGAATCGAAAAGGATGGGAGATGAATGAATTTAATTTTGAATGAATGAGCGCAGCTGTCTAATTCAGCTTAATTTAAGTGTGATGTTTTCTCATGCCTACTAAACTAGTGCGAACTACGCGTAAAATCAATGTTTGACGTCTCTAAATTTAAATTGACAATCACCTGTCCCTTTTCGTTCTTAAGAACGTGAAAGGGACATATTATTATGGTTTTTTAATCGTAATATTATGTAGAATCGGGCTCACAACACACACAAGTACCTATGGCTCGCCTGCAATCGTGAGATAATACATCTGCACCCGTAACATGCAGTGCTATGTGACAAGAGTTTGTCGCGCGAGAAACCCGCCAATTGAAATTTCCTCCAATAGGATAAGAGAATATGCACGACAAAATATGTCTGTCACGCGTGGACCGGGCATATTAGAGGGGCTGTACTAATCTGTAGAAGCAAAATTTTTACATAGGTTTGATCCTTTAACAGTCAACCCACAACACTTTAAATACTTTGAACCCCTGACAAAAAAGGGGAGTTATAAGTTTGACGTGTCTGTCTGTCTGTCTGTTTGTCTATCTGTCTGTCTGTGGCATCGTAGCTCCTGAACGGATGCGCCGATTTTGATCTAGTTTTTTTTTGTTTGCAAGGTGTCACAATTCACAATCGAGGGTGTTCTTAGCTATGATCCAAGAAAATATCTTCAGCCATTTGAAGCTCTTTTCTAGTTGTTGAAAGGATCAAGTAACGGTTTTGTGGCGGGAGTTATAACTTTCTTATTATAAAACCGAACCGCTTAAAGATCATAAAACGTCAATACGCGATCATTTCCCACAAACATCGCACTATTGACGCAAGTAATTACGAGATTAACGAACACGGCGGGCAAGAGTCGATAGTGTGTAATTTATCGATATCGATTATCTCTAAAGCCTGACAGAAAATCAGTCTTCATAAAAAAGAATTGGGCCCTAGCCGGAACGAAAATAATATAAAAATCGAGATTCTTCCTGCGGTCATTTGGGCCGGTCGCCTGTGGGCCGCTCGCGGAACGAGTCAAAATAAAGACCCTCGCTATAGCTCAATATAATATATGCCGCAATATATTGTGGTATCGGAGATTTTCTGACAGCTTGAAATAAAAAAAAAACTAACATTCCATAGACGACGCTAGTAAAATAGTGAGAACTGTAAGATTTATTGTAGACTTTTTGACTTTTTTGTGTCGGGTTGTACATGGTTCTGATTCTGACTGAGATTAATTTTAGGATAATTATTTGATAATTTGAATGTTTTTTTATAATCCATTACTTCTGTATTTGTTACCTCACTTTTTACTAGTGCCATCTGTTGAACCGTTTTGTAAGGACTTTTTTTCTTAATTTGTTACTAGAAAACTTCCCATTTCAATGGACCTGACATTATAATGGAAATTGTTGCCAGATTTTTTATAAAAATTTTGAATATCCATCTTCTACTTTATTCTGTTGATCACTAACATCGTATCGCCTCTTTAAATTATTGATTTTATATTTGTTCACTAGTGTGAGACGAGAGCCAACGTTGGTTAGAGCAAAGCTTTTGAAATTCTGACGTGTTTATGTTATTTAAAACTTTTTGACTTTGGAAAGTGACAAAAATCGTGAAGTTTATATTTCTATCGATAACTTCAATGCTGTCCCATCACTATTAACATCCTCAGCGATGGACAATCGACATTAATTCCCGGCTGCAATCAAGCCCAATTGGACTCGATTACTTACTCGTAAATCGATTAACATTTTTTGTTGTTTATTTTTATCGATATGTTGTTCGTTTCGTTTCATTAGTCATCGCAAATGCAAATTTTTTTGGCTGATGAATGAACAGATGAATAAATAGTTATAAAGCCTAGTTGGTAGTAAGTAATACGCCTGCTTTCGAAGCTCAGGGATTAGGTTCAAATTCCGCCTATCGTTGTAATAAAACTGTAGTGGTAAAAAATCTGTACATAAAAAATGCTAAAAACCGAATCAGGGGGATGCAAAAAGTGATATAGAAAATATCCAGATTTTTTTCAAATTTTTTGTTTCTCTGTTTGTCTGTTTGTACGGGCTTATCGCCGAAACTGTTAGACTGATTTGAATGAAATTTTGTATGGTGGTAGCTTATATTCCCGGTCAACATCTTGGATACTTTTAATCGCGGAAAATTAAAGAGTGTCCTTGGAATATTTAAAAATACTACGGTAAAGTCGAAAGACAACGCGGGCGTAGCTTGCGGCGTATGCTTGCTTATTGTGTTTCGAGGTTAACCTATCTCACAAACCCTGGTGTCGGAATCGGAACGGTTGAACCGCCTTAGGCTTCCGACATGGCTCATATAACTATTACATCCGTAGATAGAAGCCGGGACCAACGGCTTTACGTGCCTGCCGAAGCACGGGATCATCTTTCTTTTCTGACAATCAGGTGATTCAGTCTTCAATGTCCTAACCAAACTGGGGAAAGTCTCACAAAGTGATATTTGTTCGACGAGTCCCCACCGGGATTCGAACCCGGAACCTCCGTAACGTCAGACGAGCTTTTGACCACTCGCCATGCCTGCACCCTTTCTTTGGATATCCCGTTCATGATTACAGTAAAGCTGTTTTTAACTGTTTACGAGTTAACGATAATTCTCTCGTTATTGTTTTATTCATTTTATGGTATGGAAACACTTTATTTTACCACAGATTTAATAATGTTCAGATACAGCTTGTCAAAAAAGAACTTCGTTAACAGCTCATGATGTCCCCACCGAGGGGCTCGAGCCTACCCTGATACCAGGGTGAATAGGCCTTAGTCGACCACGCTGGCCCAGTGCGGGTTGGTCACGAACACACAACCTTTAAATTTACTTCGCAGGTGTGTGCAGGTTTCCTCACGATGTTTTCCTTCACCGTAAGAGCGTCGAATAAACGTACATATGAATTCGAAAATCGAAAACACATTGGTACGTGCCGAGGGTTGAACCTGCGAACTTCGGAACGGAAGTCAACAGGACTAGCCACTAGGCCACCGACGACGCTCAATAATACCACAAAATATAATAAAGCACACACCTGCAAAGAAATTCAAAGGTTGTGTGTTCGTGACCAACCCGCACTGGGCCAGCGTGGTCGACTAAGGCCTGTTCACCCTGGTATCAGGGTAGGCTCGAGCCCCTCGGTGGGGACATATACGAGCTGTTAACGACGAACCCTTATTACTTACTTCTACTTACTTCTCTCTATCCGTTCTTGTGTCTACACTGCACCCCATAATAAAACGGTTTATGGCATAAACTTGGTCGATATATTGCCTTTTACGATCCATAATACGAATACGAATACGAATAATTAGAATTAGTTCAAATTCTTTCTTTTGAAAAGCGTCAATGGCTCAGTAGTTGAGAACGGCGTCTTCCATACTGGAAGTGCGGGTTCGAATTACTTCGAATCCCGACACGAACAAATGTATTTTAGACTAGCTTTCAGCCGCGGCTCCGGACGCGTTTACAGTTTTACCGTGGGAATGACGATTTTTCTCACGGTTAAGGTAGCTTGTTATTCTGATGTCATAAGCTATATTATTGTAAAGTTTTAATAAAATCGATTGAGTAGTTTTTGCTTGAAAGAGTAACAAACATCCATTCTCACAAATTTTCGCGTTTGTAATATTAGTAGGTAGGACCACACTTGCCATTATGACAAATCTCTACTAATATTGCTAAAGTAACTCTGCCTGTCAGTGTGTTACGTTTTCACGCCAAAGCCAAGTGGTTTTGGCGTGAAAACGGTTCAGTAACCGATTTTGATGAAACTTGGTCCAGAAATAAAGGACATAGGCTACCTTTTACTGCGGGAAAATTCTTCATTTCCACGGGAAAAACTGTTAATGCGGGCGGAGCCGTAGGGCAAAAAGCTAGTTAAAAAAAAATTCTCTGGAACGAGGTAGTAGCTATCTTGCAAGTATATAATATGTAGGTAGCTCTACTTGCCTATAGGTACTAGCCACTTTGCCAAATACTTGACGAATGTAAACAGACCTTTAAGGCCCTTTCACACTATGTAAGTAAAGCGGCGTACACACTTAACTGGCACTTAGAAGGCACTTAGCGACCCGCGGGGCGCGACCGCTAACTTAACGAGGCCGGGTTCGCACGTGCTTTGATCTTACTATGTATAACTAGCTCATAATATATGTAGTAATTTCTGTACCTAGCCTAGTTAGATCTACCTACCTGCCTGTGTCAGTGGCCAAGTGGCTAGGCCCGTTAACTTCCATTCCGAAGTTCGCGGGTTCAAACCTCCGCACGTACCAATGTGTTTTCGATTTTCGAATTCAAATGTATACGTTTATTCGACGCTTTTACAGTGAAGGAAAACATCGTGAGGAAACCTGCACACACTTGCTAAGTAATTCAAAGGTTGTGTGTGAAGTTGACCAACCCGCACTGGGCCAGCGTGGTCGACTAAGGTCTATTCACCCTGATGAGGGGTAGGCTCGAGCCCCTCGGTGGGGACGTATGTGAGCTGTTAACGACGATACCTGCCTGTAGTTTTGTTGATGTCCGTAACATGAGCTTCAAATTACAAAGTATTTGTTTTTACCTTTAGGATATTTACAAAGTTTATTTTTTTATTTTGTTTCAGAGATCTGCAGGGAAACAACATCACGATAATATTCCAGAGTGACTTCCAGAACCTGAAAGAGCTCAAAATATTGTAAGTACTTTTTAAAGGACAAAATATTTACCTACCCTTTTATTATTTTTCAAAATTTCTCTACCCTTTGATCTTTACTATCTAAATGAAATTCCAAAGTACAGTTAGCCAGCACATGCAGCTGGATAATATGTTGACCTTGAGAGCCCCCGTATTCCGTAGCAATAGGGTTGAATTTCGTAGTGCGAATGTCCAACCGCATGTACTGGCTTCTGTACAGTTGCCAGCACATGCGGCTGCATACTAGCATTACGAAATTCACCCCTACTGGTACGGAATAAGGGCTTTTCAAGGTCAAAGTGCCCACATAATAATGTGCTACATTATTTTTTCACAGACAACTATCCGAAAACCAAATACACACAATCGAGAGAGACGCGTTTCTGGAGCTCAATAGCTTAGAGCGACTGTAAGTATATACAAATTAATTATTATTACTAATCTAATTCCATTACTATTAGTTTTATGATAAAAACTTAAAAACAAAAAAATCTAGAGCACCACACTACAAACTCACACCGTACGGAAATTTCTCCACATCACGACGATCGAATTTCAAAATCTGCCAATCAGAAGCTCCCCCACACAGTTTCCGCGCGACGTGATCTCGTAATAGCGATCATTTTAATAAATTGACACGAAAATTTTGCCGATCGCCTTAAATTGAAAGAATCTTTATTTTTTCTATAGGAAACTGAGCAATAATCGTCTGGGGCAGATTCCCGATGGTATTTTCATGAGATTGAGACACCTCCAAAGATTGTGAGTACAGGTTCTTACCTGGTGTGGCACCCTTCATCGGTTCATGGTGCTTCCAAATGGGCTGTTATGAAATCCATTTCAACTGCCATTACGCTTTTTACATGGATTTTATAAATAACTGTGTTCTAATATGGCTTTGCAATTAATTTACTTGTTTCATCACAATTTCTTCTTCTTTAATAAGTTATTTACTCAATAATTGTCCATCTACCGATAAGGTTGTGAAGAAATAGAAATACAAATAACTTTATTTGCTTACATAACAGTAACAGAAAAAAACAATTAAAAGTCATCTTTATATCTGTAGAAAGATGAAAACTTCACCAACTCTTTGTTAATTACTTAGTTATTTATGTAATAATGTACATAATTATTGTATCTCGTAATAAAAATTCAAAGTTAGTACGGATTAATTTTATTCCATACATTCGGCAGCTTCATTTTAATCAGAAATAATACACTGTACTATTCGAAAATAAAAAATGAGAGTCATATTACAAGTCAGTTACAGCCCTAACCCCCCTTCGGCTTGGCGTATCACCCCTAAAGAGCCCTTTTAACCAATAGGCTTCCTCCAATGTACCCCCCCCCCTCATTATTCTCATGAGTTTTCTAACTAAATGTTCCCAGCTTTTACCCCCCTTCGGGCATCTAAGGTGTCAGGTAGAGAAGTGCTAATTTTCGACCTTATTGTAACACGACATACCCTAGTGTATAATGACGTATAGTTCGATATCGATAGTTTTGAAAAAAGAGTTGCTTATGGTCAAAAAATATTTAATTATTCATTATAGGTTAAGAAAAATACATACATTTATACGCAGAGGTTGTAACAAAATTGCCGCACAATATTTTGCGAGAAGAACCTTAGCCATGAAACTGAATCATTTTCCCGAAGGAACATAGGTTGAAATATGAAAAAAAAAAAAACTAATTAGCTGATCACATCACTGCGCCTGTCAATGAGGGATTTTCATTTTGACAGTTCTAAAAACAAAAAAGGTTTCATTCTAGTCATAAGAGATGGCGCTGCATTAACTCTTACGTCAAATAAAATAGACGTGCTTGAAGATAGGAAAAGAAGTCACAAAATTTAGTCGCAAAAAGGTCACTGGTTAAACGAATCAAAAATTTTAACGCAATTCAGCACGCAAATACACGAAACGAAATTAAAACGCAACAAAGTGCGTGATGATTGACGTGACAACAACAGTGTTGCCAGTTTTTTATCTGCCCTGATTGCTCGCTACTGACATTTGATTCGAGATGCACGCCATCTATTTTAGTCAATAGAACCTTTTTTTTTTTCTTAAATGCAATCTTGAAAATCCCTCATTCTACCTACTTCAGTTATTTTCTGTGCGCGCTTGCTGCTCTACACACACACACACACTTATACTTCTATTACTACATAAACAGTATCGTAGTCTAGATTGCACACAGACATGGTAAAATTTTTCAACTGATAAAAATGTGTTTTTTTTTATTAGCATTTTTTCACATTTCGGGCTATGTTCCTTAAAGAAAATTGATCAGTTTCATGGGTAGGTTCATCCCTAAAAATATTATGCGCTGATAAAGTTACACCCTAATTACAATTATTTATTTTATGGAAGTTTTTGAAACTATCGATAAATCGAACTGTCGATCTTCCGACAGCACTACCAACATGGCTTTTTGTGTGAACCACCATTTTGTAAATAATGTGCTCGATCGTATAAAACGCTAGAGTTCGAAGGTAAGTTTGATGTGTTTTATTTATCTATTTAGTTAAGTCCAATTTAGTTACGTATTATTCTAGATAATAATAATAATCCTGGATAATATTATTCTTTAAGTTATCTGTTAAAATATAAATTACAGGTTATTGCTTATAGTAGAGGATTTAGTGCAAAAAACGGTTGAAATTGGACGAGTGGATGAAACTTGGCATGGTTGTAGAATAGGTAGTCCTGAGTAGAAATCCACCGGGACCCATGACTCGTACCCCCTCTGAAGCCGGGGGGAGGGGGGTGAAGTTCGGTTTTGCCGCCCTTCTTGTTGACGCTTATATATCTAAAACCGTATGTAGTATGACAAGTTTGGTATCATTTTCGGATAACTCGTTAACGTAGAATTCATTTTTGCAATTATAAAATAGGGTTGCCATACAAAAAAACTAAATTTTAAAACAAAATTCGCATAACACGAATAAAGTTTTTCCACATAAACGTCGTTTACTTTTCCCATGGGAATGGTATCGATACAAAAAAAATATGGTCGGGTAGCAACATTCACGGGCTTTACAAATATATAACTTTTTTAACCACTGTTTAATTTTTGCGTGGAAAAGACTGTTGCACTGCTGAAACTCAGACAACCGTTTGATGACCTCAAAAGCTATTGTCGGTACTGTGTCATTCATGCTTAAAAAATACTGGAAATAATGCTTGGCTGACAAAGGATGCTGACATCCTCGCAGTTCAAAAGTCTTCTCTGAATAAGCTGCATTCTGAACAGAAAAACCCTGCTCAGCTGTAACCAAATCTTGAACCTCCCACAGCACATACCTCTGATTGAAAGAGATCTGCGACGTGTATCTGGTAATAACTCACTAAGCGCAGGCCTTTGAGACTGTGGATAGGAATTTAACTAATGTATGTAAATCCTTAGTTGCTAACAAAATGTCTTGAAGCTGGAACCTTTGACGATCCTATATTGCACCTTTGGAATCCAACAGTCTTTCAAGATACCTTATTGCTACGTTGCATAAATCGTTCTTTTATTAGCAACGCTGCTTAAATACCAAAAAGAAAATTGGTACTCGCAACAACCTACTGTGCCGACCTACGTCCACCAAATGGTAAAATTTTCCACCAGTTCATCGATTGGTCGAACTGGATCTCTTTTTTACGGCAGGCAATTATACTAGCAGCTTCAGTTTGGATTCGGTGAGCACACGCTCAGCTATGGGGCTAAATTTGGCTCTAAATAAAACTCTCTGGCTTTAATCAGAAGGTTCGTAGAGACGTGACCAGCTCTCTGGGCATGGCTAATGAAAAGACCGACAGCAAACATCCTCAACACCACCACGTGCTGGTTCCTCAACACATTTAATGTCTATAGATGAAGTAAGTAAGTAAGACGTACTCGTGCTATTTACTAATAGAATAGACGAGATACTCCACAGCGTCAGTGTCATACATTCCGTGGTTAAAGTACGCTTGGACATGATCTGCCTTGGCCAAATGGACATGTAGATATGAGATTGTATCTACCTTTATAGCAGGCGGTAGCTGGAGATTTATTTAAGCAGGCAAGCAGCAGAAGGCAGGAAGCAGTGAAGAAACATGCACCAATGAGATATTCACAGATGTTTAATGAAGGAAGGATAGATTACAGTTCATACAATTTGATAAACAACAAAGTTACACAGTTCATAAAGATCGCGCGAGCGAGAATAGGCACGCGAAAGCTCAAGCAATATGGTCTAGCCGTTAACACGATTTTGCGGAGACTGGCAGGATGCGCGTACGCTGGGTGCTGCAGGACGGCCGCGGTGTGCGGCGTGAGCGCGCGGGGAAGTGAAGTTGTTTTGCGCGTTTCCATTGACTGCGTCCGGCAAGCCAGGACGGAATCATCAATGTCGGAGCTCGCTACAGACATCTTTGAACATACTCTAGACCGGACCCAAGCCAGCCGAAACAGACACGTTCCAGTGAAGCTACAGCTCGGATGGCGCTTGCTTGCGTGATGTATCTTTTTCAACGATGACGCTCCCATGACTTGTCGAGCCTACCCTACCACCTGCATGCGTAAGGATCTTTCTAGAGGCTACAGATAGCGCTTCATATGTGGCAATGTACTGGTCTCGCCGAGTTGATTCGATTAGAAAGGAAAAACACACATAAGACGATTCCTTGAAATCGCAAACGACTCTACTTCCCTACTGTTCACCAACTTCCCCAACCTTCAACCCTTATTATGGTCTTCTACCTCGAACTCTTGTTTACGCTTAGTTAGCCTTACGCTGGCTGATCCGTCTGCCTGATGATGTTGACTAGCTTAGTAGCATTATATGCAGCAATTGGTTAGTATGACACAGTAAAGATATCGGCAGGTAACTTTTGAGATCACCTCAAGGCTTTCTGAGTTTCAACAGTGCAACAGCTTCAGCTTTTGCCCCAAAGACGTGGAATCTAAGCAGAAATTAAACAGGGTTAAAATAAACCAGTAGCCGAGAAAACGAAATGGGTTCTTGGTTCTATTACTGATCGACAGAAATATTATCTAACCCCGCTTTGCTATATTTGCTGGGTTGCCAGCGGTTGCTAGTGTCTTGAAGTCAGCCATCTTGGGACTTTTTTTTACATTTCAAAGTCTGACCAAGGTTCCCAACAAGTTTCACTATGGCGCCACCTCTTAATCTCCTACCGTTTGTTCCGGCCGCTCTAACTTTTCATTCTGACCTGATCTTCTACATCGCATATTTGTTTGAAAGGTTTTGTAACATCCACAACATTTCTTCCATACATTATCACCCCTTAATACCACTGTTCTGGGACTAATTTGGTCTTAAAGCTAGTTCCATGTATATACCTTTGTCTGCCGCGCATGCAATCTTATTTTTTTTAACCCATTTTTTATCATGTAAGTGCCATAAAAGTTATATATTTGTAAAGCCCGTGAATGTCGCTACCCGACCATATTTTTTTTGTATCGATACCATTCCCATGGAAAAAGTAAACGACGTTTATGTGGAAAAACTTTATTCGTGTTATGCGAATTTTGTTCTATAATTTAGTTTTTTTGTATGGCAACCCTATTTTATAATTGCAAAAATGAATTCTACGTTAACGAGTTATCCGAAAATGATACCAAACTTGTCATAGTACATATGGTTTTAGATATATAAGCGTCAACAAGAAGGGCGGCAAAACCGAACTTCACCCCCCTCCCCCCGGCTTCAGAGGGGGTACGAGTCATGGGTCCCGGTGGATTTCTACTCAAGTCCACCTATTCTAACACCATGCCAAGTTTCATCCACTCGTCCAATTTTACATGGTTCCCATACATTCATTTGCACTAAATACCCTACTATTAGCGTAACGTATGATATTTAGTCCCTTTTACTATCTTACACCGTGAAATTTAACTGGTTATTTATCTGCAACATAATTTAATTAGGTAAGCATTATTCAGGTAACACCTAATTCTGATTATTTATTATCGACTCTTCATCTTAAATGGGTCCTCAAAAATCAATTTTAATATTATCTACATCGATATTAATATTGTACAGAGAAAAGGTTTGTTTGTTTGTTTGTTTGCATCGTATAGGCTCCGAAACTACTGAACTGATTTCAAAAATTCTTTCACTGTTGAGAAGCTACATGATCCCTAGTAAGTAATATAGGCAATACCTACGTCATTTAAAAAAAAATGGGATCCTTACTAAAACTTCAATAACCAAGGTGTAAAAAAATACCTAAAATATTCCTAATAATTGGGTAGGCCCCGAAAACTACTGAATTTTCGTGAAACTTGGCACAAAGATAGAATAGACCTTGCGGAAGAACATAGGCAAACTTTTACCGCGGGAAAATTCCTCATTCCCACGGGAAAAACTATTAAATAATAAAAACGAATCACCTCAGAACGGCTGCATCGAATTGGATGATTCTTTCTTAGTTGTGTTTATTAACTGTCAGGACAAAGTTTGTATAAAGCAATGCAAATACATGCACTTCGTTTGAGAAAAACTTTTCACGTAGATGTAGCCACGGGGCAAACAGTTTGTAACGGCGTGCCACACACTACGTCATTAGAAGAGCGACCAATTAGAAGCCGAGGCCTGAAACGCGCTATCAGAGTTTTCGCAAGACATTGAATAAATACAAGTTCCAACGAAGTACAGTTGGACCGCGGTCCCCGGGCTCACCACCATGCCTCATGGAAGATCTTCCCTTTGCCTCTACAAGTTATTAATATGAAATTAAATTTTAATTTGCTTGAAACTTAAATTTAGATACATTTATAAGTGCTTGAGATAACATTTGCCTCAACCAAATCCTACTAGTAGGAACCGATGTAAAGGTAAAGATATGCACTCAATATCAATATCGAGTACTTGCGTCTAATAGGAGATTGATAGATATAAGATGTAAGCTAGGTCTTTAAATGTATCTAGGCCATGCAACAATAAAAAAGGTATTATCCCATGCCATAGAGTATATCCTGTAATCAGTTCACAGAGCATATATCATCAGCTGTCACCGATGCGCCCGCGCCGGACAGATTTCGGCACTCAATAGGGATGTGTTGATGTCGATAGTTTTTTTTATATGTCTGATAATTGTGTGTCTTAAGTAAACAATAGGGATGTTGACTCCCTAGTCAAAAGAGTTTCTTTTTATGAATTGTCAAAAACAATATTTTATATGAAAAATTAAAGGGAATACTAGCTTATGACGACACAAGCTTGTATTATCGTGTAATAACAAATCATAAAATTGGCAAAAATCGCCCCTACATAAGTTATACTAGAGTAATTCCTACATAGTGTAAGATAATTTATTTTGAATACAGTCAACATTCCTATTGTATGCTGATTAGACTCGTAGTTGTTTTTACTTCTAAAACCTATACTTCTCACTTTGTTTCAACAACTATTTTACTAGACTATAACTATAAGTAATTTTGGCGACTAATGTCTAAGAAAAATTACTAGGGTAATAGACAGGATGGATTTATAATGATGAACAGGCAAACTTAAGCGCACTTAATTTTTACGTGACCATTCACTGCACTGAAGAAATCTTAAAACATTTAGTCAAACGTAAGCTACTTATTTCAAAACAATAATTAAAACAAAATGCTTAGGTATTTGTCTTGACCAATATTTTTCTACAGTTCTACATATTATAACAATATTAATCAGCATAGTATTGATAGATACAGTATTTTTTTAATGATTATCATAACTACTTGGGACGAACCATTAATCATGGTTTATATATTTCTACGCGTCACATTTATCACAATGCCGCTACTGGTGTTCAATATAAAAAGAATTACCCAAATCCACTGCGAGAAAAATAAATTAAATAAAAATCCCATTGAATTGGCTTCATAATACAGCATTCCCTTTATTTTGATCACGTACGAACTCTCCTTACTTCAAAGTCGCTTTATGTGCGTTTGTCGATATGTTTTTATCGATATAATGCGCGGAGTAATCCCTTCTCTAAAGAATTCGTCACGTACTCGAGGGACCGATTCTAATAACGCGTTGGTTTCAGAATTTAAGACGGAGATGTACTCATTGCTCGGTTTGTTAATTCTGATAGAAAGTAACAACTCTTCTTCTTCTAGTCGGCCTCGTAGCCTAGTTGGTAGTACGTCTACCTACGAAGCACAAGGTTGCGGTTGTATATCAGCTGTCTGACACTCACCCATAAGACAGGCTCTGCCTAGGCAGGGGTCAGATGGCCGTGTGGGAGATGTCTCCACATATTTATTTATTTATTTATTTTAGTTAAAACTTCGAGGGGCTCGAACCTACCCTGAAATCAGGGTGAATAGGCCTTAGTCGACCACGCTTCCCCAGTGCGTGTTGGTCACGAACACACAACCTTCGGATTGCTTCGCAGGTGTGTGCGGGTTTCCTCACGATGTTTTCCTTCAACGTAAGAGCGTCGAATAAACGAGGTATAATATGAATTCGAAAATGGAAAACACATTGGTACGTGCCGAGGATTGCAACTACGACCTTCCGAATAGAAGTCAACGAGCCTAGCCACTTGGCCACCGACGCTCTACAGTCTTTGGAATCCTTTTGAATTACTTCGCAGGTGTATGCAGGTTTCCTCACGAACCAAGGTTCAAGGCATTTATTTTTAACTAGCGACCCGCCCCGGCTCCGCACGGGAAAATGGTTATTGTGGGTTATCCTTAAGTATATTATGTATGTATAATACATATAAACCTTCCTCTTAAATCCCTCTTTCTACTAAAAAAACCGCATCAAAATCCGTTGCGTAGTTTTAAAGATTTAAGCATACAAAGGGACATAGATGGGGACATATGGACAGAGAAAGCGACTTTGTTTTATAATAAGTAGTGACTTTCGGATATTTACATCGTCAGTTACATAATATTCTTTTATTTATTCGTTTCATCTGTCTAGAAGAATTCGCCGAAAGAAACTCTACAGCCGCTTCAACTTTTTTTCCAGTCCAAACCCGTGGTTCACCCCATTCAAAATTAAAAAGCCAGCAATGAACATCAAATTCTTCTTACGCGAACGGTTATCAGAATATCTCTCGCTACACATTCAATATAATAAAAAGTGTGATTGTGGTCCAGTTGATCCTATTATAGGAGCTGTAATACGTCCGGTCGGACGTCACGGGTACGACTCACGACACGACACGACATGACTTAGCGGACTTGCGACATACACACACAGGGTGCTAAGAAAAAAAAGCTTTAGACATAGAAATACTTGTATTTATTTAGTACGACCCGCCCCGGCTCCGCACGGGAAAATGGTTATTGTGGGTTATCCTTGTAACGAGGTGCATTGCATGCTACCTCGTTGCCACATTTTCTACTTCATTTCTCATCTCATTTACCATTTTCGTCTAAATTCGAATATATTTAATTTTGGAATTCATTCAAAAATCATCCGTCAATCATCCATTTTTATTATTCATTCCTTGACTTACCTACTCCTGGCCACGAACTACGTGGCCATCCTCCTCAAATGTACCTGTATTATAATTATTTTCCATAGTGTCTGAATATACTAATAATTTAACAGTGAATTTAGTTTCCTTTGTTTGTGAATTTAGTTTGTGCGTTATTAGCCGACGCGCGTCTCTGCAATTACCATTACCAGGAGCAAGGCGAGCCGCGGGTGTGACATCCTTAAGTATATTATGCATGTATTATACATATAAACCTTCCTCTTGAATCACTCTTATCTATTAAAAAAATCGCATCAAAATCCGTTGCGTAGTTTTAAAGATTTAAGCATACATAGGGACATAGGGACAGAGAAAGCGACTTTGTTTTATACTATGTACATGTAGTGGCAAGCTGTCCGCCCGCGCTACGCCTTCGTGTTTTTTTTTTCCGTGCAATTTCCCGTAGTAACGAAATATTTTCCCGCGGTAAAAACTATGTTAGATTTTGACCAGGGATATGAGGTACCACCATGCAGCCTAGTCTTTAGTAATTTATAGTATTCTTGATTCTTAAACTCACGCCTTAACCATAAAGGTAGAAATATTTTCTTTGCTTTTTTTAAATTCTATATCTATGGCCTTAACACCACCATTGTTACCATTAAGCCACCAGCGAAACCAGTGTCATTTCAACAGACGTTTATTAAACATAATTTCTAACAATAGCTTCTACAAAAAGGTTTTCTTTGTACCTTGCGGTTATAAAGACAACAAATGGGGAAGGGAGACATTCTGCTGAAATATAGATATCTCTGTCTAAAGGGGGGTAGTAATTTCACGGGGAGGGGGTAGTTACAACATTTTTATTATTTACTAGCTGTCTGCCCGCGGCTACACCCGCGTTGTTTTCCGACTTTTCTTTAATTTTCCGCGGTTAAAAGTATATAAGATGTTGACCGGGTATTTAAAGAACCACCATGAAAAATTTAATTCAAATCGGCCCAACAGTTTAGGAGATTAGCCCGTACAAACAGACAAACAAACAGAGAAACAAAAAAAAAATCTGGATATGTTCTATTTCACTTCTTACATCCTCCTGCCTCGGATTTCATCTTTTTTTTTCTATGTACAGACATTTGACTTCTACAGCATTATATAGATATTAAATATTAATTTAGAAATTTCCACAATATAAATTGTGTTGGAATGTGACAATAAATGAAAGAAAAATAATTACAAATCTATACTAGAATAAAACTGAAGAATCGGTGTGTCTGTACGTACATTGATTCGTTTTTCAAAAAACTGATTGTAGGTGACAAAGGGAGTACTGTATAGCTGTACACAAAAATATAGTTTTGAAAAAAAAATAATTACCGTCTGTCTGTTTAGCTGTTTGTACACGCTAATCTCCGAAACTGTTGGACCTATTTGAATGAAAATTTGCACGATGGTACCATAATTATGTCCCCGTTCAACATCTTAGATAGTTTTTCTCTCTATCTACGGGAAACTGCACGGAAACGTCAAAAAACAACGCGGGCGTAGCCGCGGGCGAACAGCTAGCTAGTACATAATAATTTTGTTAGAATATACTACACTAAAATTGATAGAATAAAGTTGCTATTGTGAAGGTAGACCGACTAAAAAGTTAAGGGTGTGTTTTGGAAAAAAATTACCATCACTACTAGCTAGATCCTATGGTCAGTTTCATATAAATCCGGTCAAAAGTTCATTGACCTCTTTCTTTTCTTGAAAGTTCCGTTAGTTCCCGTTGTCCCCATTGCCGTGTCCCCATAATGGGGACAACGGGAAGTATTTTAAATAAATTTAATAAGTGCCGCTGTCCCTATTCAATGGGGATATTTTTAATGGGGACAACGGGAACAAACCGAAAGTTCTTAAAAATAATGTAACGCCAATATGTCTGGCAAGGTTCTACTACGGTATGCCAAATTACGTATTTTGCGATAATTTCCTATAGTTTTATCGTACCGTTAGAAAAAAAGTGCGCATTGTATGCTGGCGTCAATGACCTTTTGTGCGGATTAATATGAAACAAACCATAGTGCCATATTGTAAAAAAAAAATACCAATGCGACAAAATCGGTAAAAATGTAAGGACAGAACAATAACATGAATGTTAACATTTTGAGTCCCCCAAAAGTATTCCATGACATTTGCCATACAAATAAAAAATTTAACACCATATTCTTGCCCCAACGAAGAGAAGAAAATGCCTCTCTAGGGACCACCATCCCCCTTTTACAAGAAAGGGACAAAGAATACCCAAAACTAATATGTAGGAAAGAGATAGAAATAAAGGAATGTCTACAGCATTGGAAGAATTTGAATATCAATGAAGAGAATTTTCGTTAAAGAATTTTGTGGAAATTGGAAAAGCATTTGCAAGCTCGTTTCATTTAAAAGAGTGAATGAAAGTTTAGAGAGAAAGTTCGCATTCCTATGGGAAATTTGTAACAGCTTGGTTGACTAAAGAAAAATGTAATTTAAACACTGTTTGGATTACAAAATATCACTAAACTAATGTTTAATCTGTACTAATAAGAATAATATTAAAATTCAAAGTATTTATTTTTATTTATAACTTTAGGATAATTACATCACTTAGTTGAGTCAGTTACATATTCTTATTCTTTTATTATTTACTAGCGACCCGCCCCGGCTCCGCACGGGAAAATTGTTATTGTGGGTTATTCTTAAGTATATTATGCATGTATTACACATATAAACCTTCCTCTTGAATCACTCTATCTATTAAAAAAAACCGCATCAAAATCCGTTGCGTTTTCTTTAAAGATTTAAGCGTACAAAGGGACATAGGGACAGAGAAAGCGACTTTGTTTTATACTATGAAGTGATTATTACTATTATTTATTATATTACTCGCATTATAAAGTGGAGAGGTTTGATTATTTGTTTGTTTGTTTGCATCGAATAGGCTCTGAAATTACAAAACCGATTTTGGTGAAACTTGGCACAAAGATAAAATAGACCTTGGGGCCTTGGGAAAGAACATAGGCTACGATTTTTCACGGAAAAATTTCTCATTTCCACGGGAAAAATTATCCGAGTTGGCACAAAGGTAGAAAATTGCAGAAAAACATAGGCTTTTACCGCGGGAAAATGCCTCATTCCCACGGGAAAAACTGTTGACGCGGGCGGAGCCGCGGCGGGAAGCTAGTTTCCTTATAAAAAGATTCCGGCTTTTTCACTTCCTTTACGCTGAAAGGATAAACGATTTTTCTTTTAGCCTTTAGTAAAGAAGGTTCGGGCGAAGTCGGGTTATTATCGGCCATACAACCATAGTAGAAAGACTGATCAGTCTTTCTACTATGATACAACGCACGCATGGGCGGGGGCGCGAATGGAGCTGGTACAAGCGGGGACAAAATATACGGACACTAAAAATATATAGAAAAAAAAAACACATATCTATCTATCTATCTATACTACAATAAAACTGAAGATTCGGCGTGCCTGTAGTAGTCTGTACATTAATTTGTATTTCAAAAAATTGTTTGTAGATGATAAAGGGAGTGTAGCTGAACACAGAAATACAAGGTTTGAAAAAAAAAGTTCGTTTGTCTATCTGTCAGTCTGTTTGTACACGCTAAAGAAACGCTAAACTAACGTGGGAAAGAAGTATTTTTCCACGATAAAAGTAGCCTTGTGTTATTTTGATGTATGTATAAGCTAGATTATTGTAAAGTTTCATTAAAAACCATTCAGTAGTTTTTTCGTGAAAGAGTAACAAATACATATACAACATTGACCGTCTCCCTCTCCTTAATCTTCGAAACGAGGCGTCAAAAAGGGTCGTCCAATGCTAAACACCCCAGCCACAGCCACTACTGTACGTACAAGTTTAGAGGCTCACTGGTTACTTTTAAAATGGAGCCTTAGACACCTGAGAAGTTTGTACCTATCATAGAGTTGTTCTAAATTACTCACCTATAATTTAATAATATTAAATTTTTACCCGAGACAATTATACTTCCTTTAAATAACATGCTGTGTTTGCCTGTAATTGGGTCTATATGTCAGAAATATTACCACCACTTTAGTGTATTTTACCTGTTGGTAAACCTAATAAATAAATAAAAAAATAAACCAGGAACCACGTAGCGGATTTCAATGTGTGCCACAATATTTTGTCCGCAATTGCACGCCATCTTGGAGTATATCGCCGCATATTACCCCAATGGCATATTTATATAAGGGGCGTATCTTACTCGCTGCACTTACCGCTTCAGAGTTTATGGACAGTGAAATTGAACAGAGAAATCTGGAACTTTTCGCGAAAATATGCGCAACTAGCTTTTCGCCCCGTTCTCCGCCCGCGTTAACAGTTTTTCCCGTGGGAATGAGGTATTTTCCCGCTGTAAAAACTAGCCTATGTGTGTGTGATAACAATGGAGGCAAAATTATTGGTAGGTACTTGAAAAATTTTCTTCTTCTTCGGCCTAGCTTTTATTATCAGACCATTATTCAGTAGGTCTGAGAATAGGTATACATATACATACAAGCAAAATTTTATTAAAATCAGTCAAGCCGTTTCGTAGTAACTTAAACTGTTACAAGAGATTTTTATACATTAAGCAGAAACTGTTCGGCTTATTTAGCAAAGTAAAAGACATAATCGCCTAAGTCTTATCCTACAGCTGTCCGCCCGCGGCTACGCCCGCGTTGTTTTCCGACTTTTCCGTAGTAATTTTTAACAATCCCACGGGAATCCTTTGATTTTCTGGAATTAAAAGTATCTAAGATGTTGACCAGGGATGTAAAGAAGCACCATGCAAAATTTCATTCGAATCGGTCCAATAGTTTCGGATATTAGCCCGTACAAACAGGTAAACAGACAGAGAAACAAAAAAAGAAAACTATCTGGATACCTATGTTCTATACAATACAATACAATAATATTCTTTATTGACACCAAAATATACATTGCACAGAAACAATTTTTAAAATAAATAAAAGAGTCAAAAGACGGCCTTATTGCTAAGGTAGCAATCTCTAAATAGACTACATACTAATGGAAATACATAACTATTCTATTTCACTTCTTACATCCTCCTGACTCGGATTTCATCTTTTTTTTTCTATGTACAGTACAGACATTTGATCTCTACCTACAGTGTTATTATAAGTACTTGATACTACTACTCTCATCGCTACATAGTATAAAACAGTCGCTTTCTCTGTCCCTATGTCCCTATGTATGCTTAAATCTTTAAAACTACGCAACGGATTTTGATGCTGTTTTTTTTAATAGATAGAGTGATTCAAGAGGAAGATTTATATGTATAATACATGCATAATATACTTAAGGATAACCCACAATAACCATTTTCCCGTGCGGAGCCGGGACGGGTCGCTAGTAGAACAATATACGAATAATATACGAACATGATAATCGTATGCTGTGAGGAAATTCTCATATCTATGAGAGTATTATTCAAGAGTAGACAGTAATTAATTCAGCAGCATGCCGCGCGCCGGCAGACATAATATGATTAACCGCCGCCGGATCGGCCATCTTGCCGGAAGTCGCCGAATAAAATGGCGGACGGAAGTTCCAAGTTTGAATTTTCCGGACACGAAAGGAAGGTTTTTGCGACGAAATTATTGTGACATGTTTTGTAAGATTTAATCCTATGTTTTTATGATATTTTTCTGTTTTGTTACCTTTGTATTACGTATATTTGGCAATAAATTTTTCTTTCTTTCTTTATTTCTTTCTTCCTTGTATATGTTTAATGTTTTTGTGTAGGGTAAGTTGTCATACAGTGGCTATAGCAGAAACAGTGGCGCAGGGGCAGTTTTCGAAGAAGTAAGAATGATATCTATCTGTCCTATTCACTTTCCAAGAGCGTTTGGTATGCAAACTTATCAAAACCAATCAGGTAGCGGCTATGTTTTATATTATTTTTTATAGAGAAGTTTTAATTTTTTCGTAGGAAAAAGTTGAGATTTTTGATAAGATTTGATTTGTTCCATCTCAGTTTCAGTCTTGTGAATGGATATATTTGTTTATTTCTCGCGTATTATGACTAATTACCAGTATATTTGTACTTTATTCGTGGGCCAATACAGAATACTTTTTTTCTTAAGAAGATTTATATTCAAAATGGCCGTGGAGTGCACTCTGGCTCAAAACTTGTAAGTACACAGTGAATCATGGTTCACTGTGCACTTTATTATTTTTGTATAGGTACTATTTTCATACTTTTAATACAGCACTGGAAAAATCATCGTTTCGATTTATTAATAGATGATTGTATAATTCTCAAAATCTGCCTGAATATAATACTATAATAATGTTAGGTATCGAAGAACTAGTAAAAAGGTTCCTTCACATATTTTATACATTTTGTGATTTCTTGAATTCTAGCTAATATGTTTAGTATTATTTTATTTAATAAAATCAATATTTTAAACTAACAATGGAGACAAAAATACCAATAAAACGTAGATTGTACCCATCGATTACCTATAAAATTATAATGTTCTGATTATAATTTCCTAGTTATTAAATTTACATAAAACGATACTGCTAGATATCTCTTAAGTTGTAAAAAATAATAATTACAAACATTCTAACTTTAAAAACAGTCAATTGTTAATGAATTTTCGACAAAAAGTCAGTATATATTCTTAGTAACCACTATGTACTACCCCGATCCATTGTACATGCGGTACTGAGCCACTGTGTCACCCCATAGGTACACAATGGATCATTTCTAAGTTTTTATAAAATGTCATTTATCTATTTTTCCATAAGTAATATGAGAAAAGTGACTTAGCAGCATGAAACTAGAATAACCAAGCTATATAGTTGTCAAATTAAAACTTCCAAAATATGTTTTAATGCAGAGTTACAGCCCTCGGAAAAAAAGTGAGCCACTGTATACCACCTGACCCTATACGTGCAGTAATTTAAACTTATTATCATGCTGTCAAGATTGAAGTAGGTACCTACGTAGAGTTCGCAATTACAGTTGCAAAATGTTCGTTAACAATATATCCCCACCCACTCCAAGGGTTCAAGCCTACCCTGAAATCAGAGTGAGTAGGCCTTAGTCGACCACGCTGGCCCAGTGCGGATCGGTCTACTTCACACACAACCATTGAATTACTTTGCAGGTGTGTGCAGGTTTCCTCACGATGTTTTCCTTCACCGTAAGAGCGTCGAATAAACGTACATATGAATTCGAAAATCGAAAACACATTTGTGCCGAGGCATGAACCCGCGAACTTCGAATGGAAGTCAAAGGCTTTAACCACATAAACTCCTATTTTTCGTCCCATTTCCCAAGTTTTCATGAAACTCGAAATAAAGTTACCACCACAGATGAGAAATATAAAAACAAATGCACAGTCGTACGTTGCGCGCAAAAATCGTGCTGAAATGTGCTGAAACATATAATCCAGGACAAATTGACATTAGTCCCCTCGCTATGGCGCATGGCGGCGAGGCGAGTTAGTCAGGGTTGCCAAAGGAAAATAATGTTTTATTTTGTTCAATAAATAGTAACTTACTACTACCACTAACAAATTCAAGTTAATTTATTTGCTTTAAATTTTGCCTATAAAATTCCACAGCTGAAAAATAAAGAAGTGTTGCTTGCTGCCTTCATGATGTCTTCTCCATTAACAGCTGATATACGTCCCCACCGAGGGGCTCGAGCCTAACCTGGAATCAGGGTGAATAGACCTTAGTCGACCACGCTGGCCCAGTGCGGGTCAGTGGCACTGGGCGGTCACTCCATACAGAAAACGCATTTTGACAAGCTACTTCTTTTTTAATAACAACTGAATATCAACTACAAGTCAATGGCGCTAGGCGCTATGTAAAACACCCCCAAACACCACCGGCGGAGTCCCGCGGTGCCTGCGGGGTGCGGGGCGTGGGGCACTATATCGAGCGGGGAACTCATTTTGGCGCGGGGGCGTGAGTGTTCTTTCTGTACGTGTTATATTACTTCTGTGTCAGTGGTGTCTCTTCTATTCTCCGTCTTCTTCTTCTGTCTCGCCTTATCCCGTTACAGGAGTCGGATTTTCCGATCATGCGGCGCCATTTGCACCTTTCTTGAACGTCTTGTACGTGGAGTCCCAACACTTTCATCCGTCGTTTAACAATAAATGTATCGATACTTTTTCTTTCTTCATCAAGCGGCAACCCTAGTCCCCACTTAGGAAATGGCGCCAAAACAATACCATCGCGGGCGCGGCATTTGCTTGATCTTTTGATGTGGCCACTTCTCCTTATTTGCCGAGGTCCGGTGGCATTTGAAAGCTATTGGAGAAAACGAGGTAGTTACGTCTCGAGTCTTATGAGGTTAAGGTTTGCTTACACTGTGACGGTATTATCAGCCCGGCCTCTGGCGACCCCTCAGGCGTCGTCTCCTTCACGATGTTGTTCAGTATAAACGCGCTAGGCCGTGGTCCGAGGCTCCCTCGAGCCGCCCCTAGACGCGCTGGTATATGACTTTTTTTTGGGGTAGAGTCTTCCTAAAGATATCTTACATCTATACAATTTTTCACTCACACAAAACAAATACTTCTATTAATAACCCGTTTTAATCTAAATAGTTATAATTTTTTTCTTTTCAATCAATTCTTCCACCATATGGCGAAGTTTTTTTGTTTTTCTGGTCGGGATTTACCCTTATACTATCCCTTAAGTACCTAGCTTCTATGAACGGGCTTAAAGCTAAAACCGGAAGTGCCACCGCCGCCATCTTGGCGGCCGGAAGTGGGAGCGAGTAATGAGATCGCTCCCAGTTCAGCTTTGTTCGAAATTCGAATCCCTGTCAAAGTTATTCTGCTAGTTAGAAAACTTTACTTTGTCCTCTCACAAAGAGTAATCTATACTTACTTCTATACTAGCTAATCATTACCAGTTCATACATGTCCCCACCGAGGGGCTCTCTTCTACCCCTCATCAGGGTGAACAGGCCTTAGTCGACCACGCTGGCCCAGTGCGGGTTGGTCACCAACACACAACCCTTGAACTACTTCGCATTTTTTAAAATAAAATATAGCCTATGTTACTCAGGGTGAATGTATGTAGCTTTATAATATGGTGAAAGAATTTTTGAAATCGGTTCAGTAGATTTTGAGTTTATTCATTACAAACATACACACACATACACACACACACACATACACACACACACACACACACACACACACACACACACTCACACACACACACACACAAATCTTTCCTCTTTATAATATTAGTGTAGAAGTGTAGATGGATTCTCTTTCATTACGGTCATCTACGGTTGCATTTTGGGACTTGTTATAAATCATTTCCCTTCTGTGATATAACTGTACGGATTTTAGTTAATGAGATTTTAATTTTCTCTCACTCAATTTGGTCCATCACCCTTCAACTTTATTAATTTAATTTGTTATGAATTGACCTACAAATCATGATAAAAAGTATTTTGTATTGTATTGTATTGTATGATAAATTACTTGAATTAATTCCCGCATCGCTCGGTTCCGTAATTTCGTAGGCAGACGCCAATAACTTACTTACTTACTCCGCTGGAACCCTGAAATATAAAGTAGATCTGGAAGATGTAGAGTTCGCAAAAAAATATTAAAATAATAATACGTAATAAGTCCTTGCGGGAGCACAATGTTTTTCGCTTCTTTTTAAAATAGTAAAAACGTATTTCGAAAACTAAGTATTTTTGCCCAAGCTAAAGCAATAAAACAAAGGGTCCGGGACGTGTCCTGGAAAAAATATCGATTCTAATTAGTCCGTCAGTTAGATTTATCGAAAAAAAATTAACACGTAGGTATTTCTTCTTTTTTCAATTTGACGAAGATATATCACATAATAATATGTCACTTTTTCCGTGCAATTTGTATGGCGGCGTGTCGTCACTGGAAATTTCAAAGCGCTGTATCGTCGGCATTTTTCGTTTGCCAGACAAAAAAAAAGTGTACATTATTTTTTAGTAATCTAACTGACAGACTAATTAGATTTTTTAGGACCCTTCCTTTACCTAATGCAATTATGTAACCGCAAAATGTCACTCGTAGAGCACTAGAGTTAATAGTTTTAATTTGATAATGTTCGGCACTCAGCTGGTCTAGTGCTAGGGCGGCAAAGGGCACTATGACGCAATGCCACTTATTTGAGGAAGGAGGGTAGTTAGTAAAGTGTGTCAGTGGAATACTAAAATTGGGTAGCACAGTCATACTAACAAATATTATAAAGAGGAAAGATTTGTATTTTTGTGTGTGTTTAGTTTGTAATGAATAAACTCAAAAACTACTGAACCTATTTCAAAAATTCTTTGACCATTAGAAAGCTACGTTCACTCTGACTAACTTAGGCTACCTTTTACCGCGGGAAAATGCCTCATTCCCACGGGAAAAACTGTTAACGCGGGCGGAACCGCGGCGGAAAGATAGTTATTTATATGTGAGGTAAAAGCATCAGTAACAGCTCATATAATGTCCTTATCGAGGGGCTCGAGACTACACTGAAATTAGGATGAACAGGCCTTAGTTATAATTATTTGTTTATTTATTAGGTAGGTATTAACGTACAGTAAGTGAAAAGTGCTCAAATTAGTTTATTAAGCGAATGAAAAGCAAAATAATTTATCATTCAAAACTCCGCCCGGGTCAGCAATTTATTCATTTGAAAATGTTTTTTTTTTCACTCCAAAAAATAAGGATAAACAACCTCACTTTCGCATATATAGTCCTGGTTAGATTCCTGAAAATAAAATCCTAAAAACATAAAGTCTGTTGAAAAAGCGGAAAGCAACATCCAAAGCTAGTTTCAAAGAAAACAACCTCTTTACAGCGTCCATTAGCCTCCAATGGCTTCCATTGTTTATAAAACGCGCCGCCATGTTGTTATATACGAAAAGCGCGGGAAAAAATACAATAGTCGGCCATTTTGGACGGTTTGAATGCTCGAAAATAGTGTCCTAAAAATAGAAAAAACCACAGGAAAATCTATAGAGACCTTTAAGATATTTTCCTTAACTATAAGAGCGTCAAATAAACTAACTTATGAAAATGTAATCCACATTGATACAGCGGTACCTGTAGGCTTACTACGTAAGAAGCGACAGGCTCGAGATGCTGTCAAATGCGACATATTGACAGAACTGCTATGGCTCTAATGTCACTATGTCGCGTTTGACAGCTTCTCGAGCCTTTCGCTACTTACATAGTAAGCCTACTGACGTTGAAGCAGCGCAACGGGTCGTTATTATGTACAGTATCCAGCACATGCGGCGGGACATATTGACATTGAGAGCGCCCGTATTCCGTAGCGATAGGAGTGAATTTCGTAGTGCAAATGTCCAACCGCACGTGCTGGCTTCCGTACTACCCGTATTATTGTCAACTTTTGGTTTATGACATGCAAATAAACGATTTAGATTTTTTATTTTACGTGCCGTCTCACCTTCCCATTGAAAGACAACGGCACTATAGTCGGGTAGTACTATTATTGGTCTTCTGTCTGTACTATGGTGTGTTTCATAACTTTCATATTAATCCGGACAAAAGTTCATTGACGCCTGCATACAATGCGCACATTTTTTTCAAACGATACGATAAAACTATAGGAAATTATCGCAAAATACGTAATTTGGCATACCGTAGTAAAAGGCGGGGTGAGCGTGTGACCTTGCCAGACATTTTGGCGTTACATTATTTTTAATAACTTTTAAGAAAAGAAAGAGGTCAATGAACTTTTATCCGGATTTATATGAAACAGACCATAGCTATTAGGGCAAAAATTATGTAGATTAATATAACGTACCACCTTATTGTAAGCGATCCTACCCTCTTAAATTACTACAACCCTTCCTCATTACTTATTCAATAGTAGATTCTACGCAATAGATTCCCTTAATTATTGTGGGTCGGTGTTATATAGGGTGTTTATTATACAGGGTGTTAGCGACTTAGCAAATGCTGAGAGGAGATGGTCAGGCAACTATTTTGAGCAACTTTTTAAACTTTTTCTTCAATCAGATTCTGGTAGACATTTAAACAATTGAGGACACATTCTACAAATTCTCGAGTCTTTAGTCAGAAATCACTATGACCGTAAAGTGCCTAGACTTTATTAGGTCTAGACGACAGTTTGGACGTAGTAAAATCGCTCAACTTTTATGTAAAGTGCCTTTATTTACATTGTAAGCGGGCACTTACATGCACTCTCGCAGTTTGTGTAAAATAAAGGGATCAGAGACCGATATTAGGTATAAGCACAGGTATAAGGAAAACAATACAGGATCTTACAAATAGTCTCACTATCCTTTAAACACACCCAGTATTGGATTAGTGATAAAAATTTTTTTTTTTATTCTGCTCTACACGGCATAAAGCACAGTTTTTCCCGAGAGAATAAAGTTTTTTCTTGTCTTGGTCTTGGTGTGAAAGCGTGACAAGCAGTAGGTACTTTACTTTTATTCTAAGTAGGAAATATTTTTTTTACAATACAATACAATATACTTTATTGCACACAGAACATTACAGTGAAAAATTTACAAAAATGGTATAGAAAGTGTACGTGTGTGTGTGTTTACTTAAAGTTACGAGATTTTCTCATGTTTTGCCAAGGAAAAGTGTAGTGAAGTATTTTCTTCATGGTAAAATGTAAACTGTTCATAGACATAGCGTTTTGATGATGAGATGATGGGCCTTATTTTCAATGGGTCATATTTTTAGATTTTGTTTTCATATACCTAGTTTTTAACCCCCGAAAAAAAAGAGTGTTATAAGTTTGACCTGTGTGTCTATCTGTCTGTCTGTGGTATCATAGCTCCTAAACGGATGCGCCGATTTTGATCTAGTTTTTAGGGTTCCGTAGCCAAATGGCAAAAAATGGAACCCTTATAGATTCGTCATGTCTGTCTGTCTGTCTGTCTGTCTGTCTGTCTGTCCGTCCGTCCGTCCGTCCGTATGTCACAGCCACTTTATTCCGAAACTATAATACCTATACTGTTGAAACTTGGTAAGTAGATATATTCTGTGAACTGCATTAAGATTTTCTTACAAAAATAGAAAAAAAACAATTTAGGGGGTCCCCATACATAGAACTGAAACAAAAAAAAATTGTTTTCATCAGACCCATACGTGTGGGGTATTTATGGATAGGTTTTCAAAAATGATATTTAGGTTCCTAATAACATTTTTTTCTAAACTGAATAGTTTGCGCGAGAGACGCTTCCAAAGTGGAAAAATGTGTGTCCCCCCCCTCTAACTTCTAAAATAAGAGAATGATAAAACTAAAAAAAATATACGATGTGCATTACCATGAAAACTTCCAACGAAAATTGGTTTGAACGAGATCTAGTAAGTAGTTTTTTTTTAATACGTCATAAATCGTAAACCGCAATTTACCTTTCACTATTATTAAAACATCGATCAAAGTCACAACGAACAACAAAAACTTTTATATTATGTTACTGGCTGCTACGGAACCCTTCATGGGCGATTCCGACTCGCACTTGGCCGCTTTTTTTGTTTGCAAAGTGTCACAATGGAGAGTGTTCTTTCTTAGCCATAGCTAAGAAAAGATCATAATCCAAGAAAATATCTTCACCCATTTGAAGATTATCAGCTCTATTCTAGTTGTTGATAGGATCAATGACGTTTTTGTGGCGGTGGTTTAAATTTTTTCAGTTTAGTGTTCGAGGTAAACCTACTTCTCAAATTTAAATAGGTAATTTGAGAAGTAGGTTTACCTCGAAACCCACATGAGTTTTTTTTATCATCATCGTCTTGATTACGGTCTTTATAATTGGCTAATGTCTGTCTGTTTTGTCTGTATGTCTTTATGTCTTTGTCTTTGTCTTTTCTTGTCTTTTTGAATTAACACCACAAAATGTGTTTGTTCTCCTGCCTTATAAACACGGAATGTTTATCTGGCTCTCGGCACCCAATTGGTGCGTTCAAATATTCATGGAGACAAATAGCCGCTGTTTTGGCAGCCCTAGGGCGTAGGGTTGGAGAAATAGGATACGTTACATTAAATAAACACACATAGACATCACGTTCGTTTATATCTTCACATATGATTTACCCTACTTGTTGATTAATGTATAAAACCTTTTCAGTAATAAAATAAATAATTAGGTACTTAATTTTTATTTATTTATTTTATTTATTTTACTTAATATACTTTATTGACACTAAGAAAAAATAATTACAGAGAATAAATAACAAATTGAATACAAGAGGCCTTATTGCTACGGTAGCAATCTCTTCCAGGCAACCTTAGGGTATGGAAAATAAAAGAGAAAAACATCGTGAGGAAACCCTTATAATTCAAAGGTAGAATGTGAAGTTGAGAAACCCGCACTGGGCTAGTGTCGACTAAGGTAGATCTTTTCCCTGGGAAAGTTGATCAAATCCGTTGACTGTTCATATACCTACTTTCAGTTTTTGCTGAGCCAATTTAACTATTAAATTCCTTTCTTAAAGTTCAAAGACTTTCTTTTACCAACTCTCGCAAAAGAAGCAAATAATTCGGCAGACTTTGCTCTTAAAAGGAATATCCACTGTGCTCGTTCGGCGAGGCACGGAGGGCCCGCTTGTTAAAATTTAATATTTAATATCGCCCGCTGCTGTGACGCGCCGCTAGTGAAAGTGGGGCCACTAAACTAGCGACAAAAATCATACTAATATTATAAATGCGAAAGAGTAAAATGAGTATGCATGGTCTAAATAATACATAGTTTAGAAAACTAAAAAACACGCTTTCTGTCCGCCACCTTGGACGTCCGCCATATTAGATTTAAGTCACGTGACTTTTTTTTTCGTATTCCTGACAGCAAACCCTTTCATTTGATACCCATATCATGGGGGTGGATTTCAAACAGCCAGTTCGCCATCTTAGGGAGGCCGCCATATTGGATTTGTAATGAAGTTTCTTAGCTAGTCATGCATTGTCATCAAAACTTAGAGCGTGTGCAAAATTTCATCCTAATCGAAGACCGGGCAGTGGGTCAAATTAAGATTCCAAGATTTTTTTAGATACATTAATGGGGAGGCCGCCATATTGAATTTGTAATGACGTTTCTTAGCTAGTCATGTATTGTCATCAAAACTCAGAGCGTGTGCAAAATTTCATCCGAATCGAAGACCAGGAAGTGGGTCAAATTAAGATTCCAAGATTTTTTTAGATACATTAATGGGGAGGCCGCCATATTGGATTTGTAATGACGTTTCTTAGCTAGTCATGTATTGTCATCAGAACTCAGAGCGTGTGCAAAATTTCATCCTAATCGAATACCGGGAAGTGGGTCAAATTAGGATTCCAAGATTTTCTTACATACCTACATAGTTACTTACAAGTGAAGCTAATATAAAGCGTGTAAAAAACAAGGTCTAACAATCGGACTGTCAAACTTGACACAAGCCTACGTCATGAACAGCAGATGACGTAGGCTTGTGTCAAGTCACGTGGTCTTCTTGTTAGACCTTTTTTTCTTAGACCATGTGAGTATGTATGTTTGCTAGTTCTTCACGTCTTAAGGGATAGAGCGATTTTAATAAAATTTGGTATGGAGTTAGCTGACACCCTGGATTAATGCATAGGCTACTTTTTACTACGGGGAAATGCCTCATTCCCACAGGAAAAATTGTCAACGCGGGCGGAGCCGCGGGGTGAAAGCTAGTCTTCAATAAGGCATGCCTTCGGAGGATTTTTCTCCTCATTACGCACACATTGCGCGAACCTGCCAGTTATGTTCAAACTGATATCGCGTCGCCTCTTTTAGATTGTTTGATCTCTTGTTCATTGCTTAAGACTTGTACATTGTTTGAGACGAGAGCCGGTCTTGGGCAGAGCAAAGCTTCTTAACTTCTGATATGACGTCTTTTTTTTTTTTTTTATTTGACCTATGCTTGAGTCGAAAAGGTACGACGGTTCAAGCTTCACCGGACTTGTGATATGAAGTCATTGCTGGATGGATGGATGGATGTTTGTTACTTTGTCACGCATAAACTACAGAATAGATTTTAATGAAACATTACAATAACATACAGAATAACACATAGGCTACTTTTTACCGCGGGAAAATATCTTATCCCCACTGGAAAAGCTAGTAGGTATATAATAATAACGACAGGCTAATCTCTACTAATATCATATTTGAGGGGGAAAGTAGCTATGTCTGTTTGTTTGTTACGCTTTCACATAAAAAGCACTAAACCGTTATTGATAAATTCGCTACAGAGATAGAACAGAGCTTGGGGAAGGACATAGGCTACCTTATACCGCGGGAAAATACCGCAGTTGTTAGCGCAAGCGTAGCGGCCGGAAAGCTAGTTTAGTTATATATTACTAGCGACCCGCCCCGGCTCCGCACGGGAAAATGGTTATTGTGGGTTATCCTTCAGTATATTATGCATGTATTATAGATACATATAAACCTTCCTCTTGAATCACTCTATCTATTAAAAAAAACCGCATCAAAATCCGTTGCGCAGTTTTAAAGATTTAAGCGTACAAAGGGAGGGACATAGGGACATAGGGACAGAGAAAGCGACTTTATTTTATACTATGTAGTGATATCACTGCTAAAATCTTTAGTTTCGGAGCCCGGCCGGTTAGCTCGCGTGCAAAACGCAACCTGAGTTTGGCGTTTCCAATGACTGACTGTACGTACAGTAGCCAGCACATGCGGCTGTACATGTTGACCTTGAGAGCGCCCGTATTCCGTAGCGGTAGGGGTGAATTTCGTAGTGCGAATGCCCAACCGCTTGTGCTGGCTTCTGTACATTCGGAACAACACGAACGAAAAACGGAACATTAGTCATTTCATCGCGATAATTAAAACTACTGGACAATGGCCGAATAATTGATTTAATTCGGGGGAACCGTCGGTGGCCAAGTGGCTAGGGCCGTTAACTTCCATTCGGATGCTCGCGGGTTCGAGCCTCGGCACGTACCAATGTGTTTTCGATTTTCGAATTCATATGCACGTTTATTCGACGCTCTTACGGTGAAGGAAAACATCGTGAGGAAACCTGCACACTTTTTTTTTATAGACCTATGCTTGTGTCGAAAAGGTACCACCAATCAAGCTTAACCTTCACACACCTGCGAAGTAATTCAATGGTTGTGTGTTTGTGACCAACCCGCACTGGGCCATCGTGGTCGACTAAGGCCTGTTCACTCCGGTTTCAGAGTAGATTCGACCCCTACGACAAACGACTCTGCGAAGTAGCATTATTGGGTTATTGAGGTGCATGCTTGCTTATCGTGGGTTTCGAGGTCACAGAGTTTCCGTGCAGTTTATATAGGAATGAGATATTTTCCCGCGGTAAAAAGCTAACTAAGATATTGGCCGAGGATATAAGGTAAAGCCTGACCAAAGAAATAAAAAACCTGCTCTGGGGGCGCCACGTGTATATTTTTACGACTATGGCAACTTAGTTCCATTGAAATTCCACAATATGGCGAGGTTTTTACACGCTTTATATTAGCTTCACTTGTAAGTAACTATGTATGTAAGAAAATCTTGGAATCTTAATTTGACCCACTTCCCGGTCTTCGATTAGGATGAAATTTTGCACACGCTCTGAGTTCTGATGACAATACATGACTAGCTAAGAAACGTCATTACAAATCCAATATGGCGGCCTCCCCACTTTATGTATGAAAAAAATCTTGGAATCTTAATTTGACCCACTTCCTGGTCTTCGATTAAGATGAAATTTTGCACACGCTCTGAGTTTTGATGACAACATGACTAGTTAAGAAACGTCATTACAAATCCAATATGGCGGCCTCCCCACTTTATGTATGAAAAAAATCTTGGAATCTTAATTTGACCCACTTCCCGGTCTTCGATTAGGATGAAATTTTGCACACGCTCTGAGTTTTGATGACAATACATGATTAGTTAAGAAACGTCATTACAAATCCAATATGGCGGCCTCCCTAAGACGGCGAACTAGCTGTTTGAAATCCACCCCCATGATATGGGTACCAAATGAAAGGGTTTGCTGTCAGAAATACGAAAAAAAAAGTCACGTGACTTAAATCCAATATGGCGGACAGGAAGCGTGTTTTTTAGTTTTTTAAACTATGTATTTATTTATTTCTCTGGTCGGGCTTTACCACCATGCAAAATTTCATTTGAGATTAGCCCGTACAAACAGACAAACAGATAATCAAATATTTTTTTTAAAATCTGTGTATTTTCTTACATCATCGCCTTGACTTGGATTTCAGCAAATTTTTCTATGTATAGATTTTTAACCTCTACAGTTTTTTTATATAGAATTATTTTAACTTTTCAGAGATTTAAGCCGGAACGAGCTGACGGCGATATCGCGGCGCACTTTCAGAGGGTTGACAGCCCTTAAGAGCTTACACCTGGACGGAAACCAGCTGAAATGCGTCGACGAGAAAGCGCTGGAACATCTGAAGAGCCTTGAAGTGCTGTAAGTTATACAATAACGTTTATAAATCGATAACGGTAACGACACGATAACTGCACGATATCGTCGGACTGGTAGTTAGATACAAATACTACTAAACGCTTTCACACCGTGTCGTTGTCGGCAACGATATTGTCGTGCCGATATCGGGTAACGACACAGTGCGGTGTGAAGCAGAATCGCGGTCGTAGGGGCATGGACTGGTGACTGACCGCATAACAAGCTGTTGGTTATATCATGTCACATACCGATATCGTGCCGATATCGTTGTCGTCTGAGCCCACTATCGTGCAGTTATCGTGTCGTTACGGCTATCCTCCAATGTGAAAGCGCCCATCATATTTTAACACGCTTTTTACACGCTTTATATTAGCTTCACTTGTAAGTAACTATGTATGTAAGAAAATCTTGGAATCTTAATTTGACCCACTTCCCGGTCTTCGATTAGGATGAAATTTTGCACACGCTGTGAGTTCTGATGACAATACATGACTAGCTAAGAAATGTCATTACAAATCCAAGATGACGGCTTCCCTAAGATGGCGAACTGGCTGTTTGAAATCCACCCCTATGATATGAGTATCAAATGTGGTTTGCTGTCAGGAATACTAAACAAAAAAGTCACGTGACTTAAATCCAATATGGCGGACGTCCAAGATGGCGGACAGGAAGCGTGTTTTTTAGTTTTTTAAACTATGTATTATTAACATTGTTCTTTTTCCAGCACCCTAAACAACAACAACCTGACATACCTCGCTTTGGAGCCGGCCGCCGTGACGCGTATTAACACGCTGCGACTGTCGGACAACCCGGTCGTGTGCGATTGTCGCGTCGCACGTCTGGCCACCGCTGTCCGCGCCGCGGGCATTTTAGGTGTTGGCGCGAGGTAAGAATAACACTAAATTAAATACGGGGTGTAAAAAATCCTTTGGGAAAATTGTTTAAAATTATTTATTTGCTAAGTCTACACATCCTGTATACACTGCTCAAAAGATTAGATTACTTTTCCAGACATCAAGTACATTTCACTCCGCTAGGTCTATTCTATCTTTTTGCCAAGTTTCACCAAAATCGGTTCAGTAGATCCGGAGCCTATTCAATTATTAGGTTTATGTTAGGTATTTTTTAACACCTTGTTGGGTTACATTATTGATATTTTTAGTTAGGACCCCTGATTTTTTGAAAATAAAATATAGCCTATGTTACTCAGGGATCATAGGTATACCTAAATCTCAACAGTAAAAGATTTTTTGAAATCGCTTCAGTAGTTTTGGAGCCTATTTGATGCAAACAAACAAACAATCAAACATTTCCTCTTTATAATATTACTCGTAGTATAGATGAGATGAAAGAAACCCCCTTCAATAAAAATCTAACTGAAAGAATCATAGAAATTAAATATGGCTATTTTATAATCCAAGAAAATATCTTCAGCCATTTGACGATTATCAGATCTTTTCTAGATATTGAAAGGATCAAGTAACGGTTTTGTGGAGGGGTGTTTTAAAATGTTTAATTTATAGTTATGTTACAATACTTTTCATTTGTTCCAGGTGTCAAGCACCAGCAACGTTGCGAGGAGCTTCGCTTACAGACCTGGAACCACATGAGCTTATTTGCAGCGGTAAGTTGTATAAAGCTGGTTTGAGCAAAGCTTTTAACTTGTGAAATTACGTCATTAAGAATTCTTAGAGAGCCTATCACTACATAGTATAAAACAAAGTCGCTTTCTCTGTCCCTATTTCCCTATGTATGCTTAAATCTTTAAAACTACACAACGGATTTTGATGCGGTTTTTTAAATAGATAGAGTGATTCAAGAGGAAGGTTTATATGTATAATACATGCATAATATACTTAAGGATAACCCACAATAATCATTTTCCCGTGCGGAGCCGGGGCGGGTCGCTAGTATATAACAAAATCGCTTTCTCTGTCCTTATATCCCTATATGTACATGAAGGAACAAAAAATTTTACGCGATGGAATTTTTTTTTCCTTCATGCCTATGTAAGTATGTTTAAATCTTTAAAACTATGCAACGGATTTTGATGCGGTTTCTTTTAATAGATAGAGTGATTCAAGAGGTAGGTTTATATGTAAAATCAGAGACGGAGCCCCTCAGGCGTCGTCTCCTTCACGATGTTTTTCAATATCAACGCGCTAGGCCGTGGTCCGAGGCTCCCTTGAGCCGCCCCGACGCGTTGGTATATGACTTTTTTTCGGGGTAGAGTCTTCCGCTCCCCCGTAAGTCCGGTGAAGCTTGATTGGTCGTACCTTTTCGACACAAGCATAGGACAATAAAAAAAAAAGTTAATATGTAGAATACATGCATAAATAAATAAAATACCTAGGGATAACCCACAATAACAATTTTCCTGTGCGAAGCTTTGCTGACTTTGCTGTTGCTTGGTTTTGCTGATTAGTGCGTGCTAAAAGCGTGTTTTTTCGTTTTCTAACTATTATAACTAATTTACACCTTGGGTTACATTATTGAAGCTTTAGTAAGAATCCCAAATTTTTTAAGAATAAAATATAGCCTATGTTACTCAGGGTGAATGTAGCTTTATAATGGTGATAGAATTTTTGAAATCGGCACAGCAGTTTTTGAGTTTATTCCACACACACACAAAATACCAATCTTTCCTCTTTGTAATATTAGTATTGAGATTTAAATTTAATTCTGTTCAAACTTCAAAATTCAAAATTTATTTTATTTTTGAAACAAATTACAATAATTTGGTGATCGGAGACCCCTTTTGAGCCTGTATCAGGGGACTCCGCTCCTACAAATAACGGTTTGTTTGGTCTGTTTTAGTATAGATATAAGTAGGGAAGTAGGGATAATAATTTTTAAGAAAAGAAAGAGGTCAATGAACTTTTGTCCGGATTTATATGAAACAGACCATAAGCTTTAATTCTGTTTCATGATTAGGTCCCAGTACTGCGATCCAGGCGGAGTGTTCGGCGGAGCCCCGCTGTCCCCCGCCCTGCCGCTGCACCCCCGAGGGCACCGTCGACTGCCGGGAGAAACTGCTCACCGAACTGCCCGCCACCATACCGCACAGAGCCACAGAGATGTGAGTGATGACCACCGTGATAGATAAAGTCTTGGAGTACCTATAAATAGAAAATTTTCTGGGAGGGATAGAGTACGCCTAATCGAGTATGAACCGTAAGCACGGATATGAACAGTCCGAATATCTTCAGCGCGTTCGTTTAGTATCAAATGGTTCTCGGAGCTGATTATTTTTACACGCTTTATATTAGCTTCACTTGTAAGTACCTAACTATTATATGTAAGAAAATCTTGGAATCTTAATTTGACCCACTTCCCGGTCTTCGATTAGGATGAAATTTTGCACACGCTCTGAGTTCTGATGACAATACACGACTAGCTAAGAAACGTCATTACAAATCCAATATGGCGGCCTCCCCAAGATGGCGGACTGGCTGTTTGAAATCCACCCCCATGATATGGGTATCAAATGAAAGGGTTTGCTGTCAGGAATACGAAAAAAAAGTCACGTGACTTAAATCCAATATGGCGGAGTCCAAGATGGCGGACATGAAGCGTGTTTTTTAGTTTTTTAAACTATGTATTATAGTTATTCTTATCTTTGGCAAACGATAAAGCCCGCTCTACACTCTCCAGTTTTGCCGAGAGGCGAAAGGCACGCAGCTATGCGTTAGAATGAGATGCAAATGAACCGCGCACACTCTTACGCATAACTGCGTCTCGCGTAACTTGTCAATAAATTCGGGTTCTCCCTGCGTGAAAATATGTAGTCCATATTATGTGAGATGTCCCACATAATATTATTTTATTTTTTCACTCCGGGAAAGAGAGTGACTGTAGGTATGTGTGATTATTACGTCAGAAACGCGTTGAAACTCACAGGCATGTCACAAAATACATCGCTATGAACATACCATAAAGAATATTTTTTGAATAACTAACGATGACATTTCTGTCTCTTTCCAGCCGCCTAGAACAGAACGAGATGACCGAGGTCGGCGCAGGAGCGTTCGCCGCTTTGAAGCGGGTCGCGCGCATAGATCTCTCCAACAACAAGATCACGAAGTTGGCTGCTGATGCGTTCACTGGATTGGCGCATTTGACCTCCTTGTAAGTAATAAATCAAATCAAAACGTCAATCTAAAGGTTTTTATTCTGAAGTGAAATTTCACAAATCACTTTTCGACGTCGAATTTTGATGTAGTTAACTAAGTTTTGCTCTGCCCAGGGCTGGCGCTCGTCTCGCACTAATGAAGAATAAACTCTTAAAATTTACTAACGATGCTATACTAAGATTTATTTTATATTAATCCGAACAAAAGGTCATTGATGTCTGCATACAATACGCACTTCAAACGATACGATAAAAATAGGTAGGTATAGGAAATTATCGCAAAATACGTAATTTGGCATACCGTAGTAGAAGGCGGGGTCAGCGTGTGACCTTGCCAGACATTTTGGCGTTTCATTATTTTTAATAACTTTCAAGAAAAGAAAGAGGTCAATGAACTTTTCGCCGGATTTATATGAAACAGACCATGGTTAGAACAGAACTGGCAGCCAATAATTTGCTACCATCTGACACATCCTAGTCTCCTAGTACTTGTGCAAGATTATGACCCCATCGAGGGGCTCAAGTTTAGCTACAATGAAATCAATATTGTTTGTTTTGTTTTTGTTTGTTTGTAAACACATTATTTCAATCAATTTTCTTTTACTTCAGGGTGCTGTATGGGAATAAAATCAAGGACCTCCCATCTGGAATATTCCATGGTCTAGCATCGCTGCAACTTCTGTAAGTTTGTCATAATTCTCACATTATAAATAATATAACTAGCTTTTCGCCCCGCAGCTCTGCCCTCGTTAACAGATTTTCCCGTGGGAATGAGGTATTTTCCCGCGGTAAAAAGTGGCCTATGTGTTAGGCCTATATCCAGGGTGTCAGTTAAGTTCATAACAAATTTTGTTAAAATCGCTCCAGTCATTTAGTTAGATAGACGCGAAGTAGTAACAAATATACATACAAAAACCTTCGCTTTTATAATATGTCTATGTGTTTATACAATCACACGCACCTATCGCCTCCTCGTTTTTTAGGGTTTCGTAATTCAAAAGGCAAAAACAGAAGATTGGAAACACTTGTGACGTTCTCAGACGTTGACGTTGCTGAAAGTATTTAAATATTACAGAAACTAATAGAAAACGTCATTGTATTTACCTAGACTATTTACATAGATAACATTTTACATGACGGCCTCGTAACCTAGTTGGTAGTCTGCCTACGAAGCACAAGGTCGCGGGTTTGAATCCCGCCCAGGGCAAACATTCGTGTGATGAGCACTTGTGTTTGCCTTGTGTCTGGATGTTGTATATTTATATATGTATGTATATCAGCTGTCTGACACCCATAGTACAGGCTCTGCCTAGTTTGGGGTCAGATGGCCGTGTGTGAGATGTCCCAACATATTTATTATTATTATTTATTACTAGCCGACCCGGCGAACTTCGTGCCGCCACAGAATCAATAAATGTTTTGTTAATTTATTAGCCGAATTCAATTTCTATGCATATAACGTTAAAAACGGGTATTAGGGATTATGGTATATTCTGACAGTTTACTGTTTAGCCGCCTGATCAAGATCACAGTTGTTGCTATTGACTACCCCGGTAACATGGTATGAAGGATGCCGCCTTGTGGTTACAAAAACCTAAACAAAAACAACTGCGGTCCCCAACCCGCGTCGCTAGCGTACGGGTTGTGATAATAAACATCCTAGGTCAGGGGTTCCCAAACTGTGCGCCGCGGCGCCTTGGTGCGCCGTAGAAAGTAAAGAGGGGCGCCGTGACTCGATCCTCCATTTATCATTATCCGATACCTCAAATATTCGCGGGTACCTTATTCGAGCGCTCGTATCGATAAAGAAACATAGCTACCTACTTACGTCGCGCAAGTTGCCGTCACTAGAAACTACATAAAAACTAGGCCTCCAAAGGCCAAACTTTTAAAAAAACTATGCTTAGTTATGGGTACAGAACATATGGCCCTGCTGTATTACTGCAATTCACGGTGGCTGTCTCGTGGAAATGTCTTATTTCGTGTTTTCAAATTACACGAAGAAATTCAAACATTTTTACCGCAAGAACGTCACGAAAACGCCTAATATTTTGCAGAACCAGAGTTTTTGCTAAAACTGGCATATTTGTGCGATATATTTAAATAGCTAAATACATAATATGAAACTGTCTTTGCAAGGCAATAACACGCACATTCTGAGACTATCAGATAGAATTGCAGCTTTTAGAAAGAATATACAGTTTTTAATTAGACACTAACAATAATTAACATGCAAAGATGAATAGTGTATATTTTATATTAATAGATTAATTTGCACGCCTGCGAGCAGGCTGGATAAATTGGACTGATTTCCTAGTTTTTAAGACCCATTGTTATACATTTATCTTAGCAAATAAACGATTTCTTTCTTTCTTTCTTTCTTTCTAAAAAAAAAGAATGGAGGCGACGGTCAAGATGAACTGGTTGTCTCACAAGACCTGGTGGCTCTTTTCACGGTGCCTATTTCTTTCGACTCAAAGGGTAGGGCGCCGTCACAAAATACCAAAATTGTAACTGCGCCGCGGGATGAAAAAGATTGGGAACCCCTGTCCTAGGTATTATCCATCCGTCTATTGCGCGTTTGCTTGCCGTGTGGCTCCCGGCGCGTAACCAACAACTGCTGTGTGAACCCACCCTAACTGCCAAACAGTGATCGCAACAACTTGTAACAGTCCCGCTGCTGGTCTAACTTTATAAGGAAGTTTTTGTCAAAATCTTTACGGTTAGCAGGCTGTTTGTTGTTAGTTGCCCATTCTCAAAGTAAGACACCCAGCAGAAAAGTTTGGGTCAGAGAGTCAACTTCAGGGCGAATTCGTCGGTTGGTTGATACTTATTTCAGCGGCTATAAATAATAACTAAACAAATGAACCATTACATACAAAATACAATAAAATAATAAAAAATAGCTAAATACCACCTTGATTTCATTCTGTTACACTCTAGCTCAGGACCGATCGTCGTGGAGATCTTTGGGGAGGGCCTTTGTCCAGCAGTGGACGTCTTTCAGCTGAAATGGTGATGATGATGATGACACTCTAGCTATCGAGTTTCGTATCGAATCGAATAGTAGAAGCTTTCCCGCCATTTTATAAAAAAATAACACTACATTACTGGCACCATACTGGCACACAAAATCTGGCTGCACAGGCCACGATGCCTGCCACGAACGAAAAAAAAAACAACCGCGTCGTGTGTTTTCTTCTGCTTAAAATGGCGTTCTGCATTTGAATTATGAAATTTTTGTATGGGAAAATTTGTTTTGCTTAAAACTTTTATTTAGATTAGAAACCTTTATCAATATTTTATTTGCCTATATGTTGACCAGGATGGAGATAAATTAAAACAAAGATCATGAAAATTGGTATGCAGCCGATCTCGAGCATCGAAATCACGTATTAAACTCCGAGTTATAAGTGTTGTAACTAACACGACTTTCTTTTATATAGGTACCTATATAGATTTATTTTCTTTATGCGTGGTATTCCAGACTCCTGAATTCGAACGAGATCACGTGCGTGCGGAAGGATACGTTTCGGGACCTGCAGAATCTGAAATTATTGTAAGTATTGTTTGTTTGTATTAAGTTTGTTAATATTATAAAGTCTAGGGATGTAACGATACCGATTCCGATACCGATATACCTATCGGCCTATCTCGCATTGAATATTGCACAAGATACAATTTTATTTTATACATTAACTATAAAACTAATGAAAGTCGTCGTTTTGTATTTGCGAATGGGGTGATAATATTTGAGACTTATATTTGAGGATTATATTACCAAAACTACGTAGTTCGGTTCCCTGTTTATAAACTAGACGTCATTTCCAAGTTATTTTGGCCACCGTACGTAGATCATAAAAACACCACTACATGTCAGCAAACTATAAATTAATCCCTATTATAATTTAGAATACTTATTTTTGAAATTTTTCAATTTGACCTTAGATTTTGGTGGGGGTCATGTCCCCTGTGACCCCCCCTATTCGTAACGCGGCTGTTAAAAAGCGCGCGAAACGACTAACGCAAAATGTTTTTTCTCTCTAGTACTTACTAGCGTCTAATGGCTGAATATTTAATGTTGTGCTAAATATTGATTTTTTTCACAGGTCTCTGTATGACAACAACATTAGATCCATCCCGAACGGCACCTTCGATGCGTTGACAGGAATACAAACATTGTGAGTAACTAAGCATTAACAGCTCATAATATATGTCCCCACCGAGGGGCTCGAGCCTACTCTGATATCAGGGTGAACAGGCCTTAGTCGACCACGCTGGCCCAGTGCGGGTTGGTCAACTTCACACACAACCTTTGATTTACTTCGCAGGTGTGTGCAGGTTTCCTCACGATGTTTTCCTTCACCGTAAGAGCGTCGAATAAACGTACATTTGAATTCGAAAATAGAAAACACATTGGTACGTGCCGAGGCTTGAACCTGCGAACTTCCGAATGGAAGTCAACGGCCCTAGCCACTTAGCCACCGACGCTCTCTTTGTCACAAAAATAACTTAATTTCTGAGGTCGATTAAAATGGGAGCCAAGACCGTATTTTGATACGTTGTGATCGTTCTCTTCGTCGTTAAATAATACCTACAGATCTAAACGGCCGCCAAGTTCTTTAGAACATGCTAACATTAATTTTATTAAGCCTCAACATTTGACCTGGCTATTTATACTACTTATTATCAAATATTTGGAATAGAACCCTAATAACTTGCGTAGCATAGCTCTCCCCATCGTACTTCAGGTGATTTTAAGCATTCATATGAGGCCCATCATAAGCGACCACGTCTCGGATCCGTTAGTCATCACTGGCAACACACATTAGTCAAATGCCTTCTCTACACATGCGCCGATGAATCTCCGAGAGCTGCCTACATTTCTGTCGGTCCATCAGTCTTTGTTGATTCTCAACGGTTTTTTTTTTAATTGACCTATGCTTGAGTCGACAATGTACGACCAATCAAGCTTTACCGGACTTGCGGGGGAGCGGAAGACTCTACCCCAAAGTAGTCATGTACCAATGCGCAATGTGCCCAATCCACTGCCACTTAAGTTTTGTAATCCTTCGGGCTATGTCGGTGACTCTGGTTCGCCTGCGGATCTCATAATTCCTGATTCCATCACGCAAGGAAACTCCAAGCACAGCCCTCTCCATCGCTCTTTGGGTGACTTTAAGCCTTCTTATCCTCCATTGTAAGCGACCACGTCTCAAGGTTTTGTGGCGCGGGTTATTTAAATTTTAAATTTAATGTTATTTGGAGCGCAGTAAGTTGGGCCTGAAACTGATCGACAGGGTCAGGAACACTATACTGCGCTCTAAAACACAGATTGCTGATGTGACCTACCCTTCCGCCAAACTGTGGGATTGGGCCGGTCACGTCTGCCGCATGCCAGAGATTGTGGGCAAAAACCACTACGCAGTGGATGCCACCAACTGAGACAAGGCGACGCGGCAGACCCAGACGACGCGACGATGGCGAGACGAGCTAGACGCCTTCAGCGAGACATGGCAGGAAGAGGCACGGGAAAGAGAGTCATGGAGGGAGCGGAGAGAGGCCTTTGCCCAGCAGTGGGACACGTATGGCTAATTAAGATAAGATGAGATAAGTTATTTAATTTAAACTCGTATGTTTCTCGCAGACACCTCGGCCGCAATCCTTTCGCCTGCGACTGCTCACTGCGCTGGCTCGCGGCCTACCTTCGCCGGAACCCGATAGAGACTTCGGGAGCCAAGTGCGAAGCGCCTAAACGGATGGCCAGGAAACGAATTGACGCGCTGAGGGAGGATAACTTTAAATGCAAACGTAAGTATTCATCATCATCATCTCAGCCTGTAGACGTCCACTGCTGGGCTGCTGCCTCCCCCAAGGATCTCCACAATGATCGGTCCTGCGCTGCCCGCATCCCGCAGCCCCTTACGTCACCTCACCAGATCGTCGGTCCAACGTAAGTATTACCGATAATTTATTACTTTTTCAACAGATGTCGTCTGTTAGCGTATGTTTACTATGGTTTGTTTCATATTAATCCGGACAAAAGGTCATTGACGCGTGCATACAATGCGCACATTTTTTTAGGAATTATATGCAACTAGCTTTCTGCCGCGGCTCCGCCCGCGTTATCAGTTTTTCCCGTGGGAATGAGGCATTTTCTCGTAGTAAAAGTAATAGCCTATGTTCTTCCGCAAGGTCTATTCTATCTAAGTGCCAACTCCGCCCGCTTTAAATAAATTGTGCCAAGTTTCACTAAAAGCGGTTCAGTAGTTTCGGAGCCTATTCGATGTAAACAAACAAACAATCAAACCTTTCTTATCATACTTACTAGTCATACTAATATTATAAAGATGAAAGATTTGTATTTTTGTGTGTGTGTATGTTTGTAATGAATAAACTCAAAAACCATAGAACCGATTTCGAAAATTATCATCATCATCATCATCGTCATTTCAGCCAGTAGACGTCCACAATTTTCGTCCATTATTATTATATTCCTCCATAATTTAGTATAGACATATAGATAAATAATTGTGTCTTCCTTGCCCCGCAGCCGGCGAGGACCCCCCTAACGCGTGTGGCGCAGTCCCTGCCTGCCCCGCGGCGTGCGTGTGCGAGTACGCGGCGCGCTCCGTCAGTGTACAGTGCACCAGGGCCGGACTCAGTGAAGCGCCGAGGGACCTGCCTCTGAATACCGACGCGCTGTGAGTATAGTTGTGCCGTTTCCGGGAATATTCCCAATGAAAGGATATCACGTTCCATACAATGTTGGACCATAAAAAATGATTAAAGAATCGTCCTCCTCTTCTGCTTCCTTAATTGTGAGGAATTAAAGAGGAATAATTTTTTTTAAGTTAATCTTACAATAATTAAATTCGTTTACTAAATGAACATTTAACGTAATAAATAAATACTGCTTTTTTATTTTATTTGCAACTAAAACATACCACTCTGTCTGTATCATTGTTTACATCATCCGCTTCCTCATCAGCATCCTCTTCCTCTTAGAAACTTCCTCATCCTCAACCGCATCCTCTAAATTTGTACTTGCCACTTCCTCTTCCTCATCAACTCTAACACAAACTATGCTTTACGATCACAGATACATAATACATTAACTTCAAAAAAAGCATTTTCCTACGTTAACCCATAACCCCTTTTTGTTGTAGGTTGATGTCTGATAACAGTTTGGGAACGATCAAATCGGACGGGTTCTTCGGTAGGCTACCAGACCTCACTAAATTGGACTTTAGGAATAATGGTAAGTAATAAATACCATGTCGATCAATGTAACTAGAAACATAAGTCTCCAGAAAGTTCTCAATTGACTGGAGAGATCATCATCATCACCTCATCCTGTAGACGTCCACTGCTGGACAAAGGCCTCCCCCAAGGATCTCCACAATGATCGGTCCTGCTTGGCCCGCATCCAGCGGCTTCCCGCGACCCTCACCAGATCGTCGGTCTACCTCGTGGGGGGCCTGCCCACACTGCGTCCTCCATTGCGGCCGCCATTCAACCTTTCTGCCCCAACGGTTGTCGGTTCTACGTGCAATGTGCCCAGCCCATTGCCAATTAAGTGTAGCGATTCTTCGGGCTATGTCAGTGACTCTGGTTTGCTTGCGGATCTCATCATTCCTGATTCGATCACGCAAGGAAACTCCAAGTATAGCCCTCTCCATCGCTTGGGCAGTGCTGCAGTCTCTTCAGAGGTGGCAAATTGACTGCCGGTATATCGAATCGCAGCAGTGGACTGCCGCAGGCTGTTAATGATGATGATGATGATATCGAATCGAGGTGCTGAAGTGTTTTTAATTTCTACACTTTTTTTTATAAATTGACCTATGCTTGTGTCTAATAGCTACGACCAATCAAGCTTCATCGGACCAGACTTCAATTTCTACTTTTTTTGTACAGACTGTATTATATCGATCGAAGTTACATTGCTTGTTAGATTTAGCGCATCATGACGTTGCCTTAAGACTTGACTTTATTTAGATCCTGTTTTAAATCAGTGGGGATTTTAATTTTAGGTATTACGACGATCGAGGACAACGCTTTCGACGGCGCCGCTAACATCCAGGAGTTGTTGCTTGACGGAAACCTTCTCCAAACCATCACTGACAAGATGTTCTTCGGACTTCACAGCTTGAGCGTCCTGTAAGTATCATATCATATTATCATACCATGAGATATCGTGTCATATCATATCATATCATATCATTTATAGGTCTACCCATGGTCTAAGAAAACAAGGTCTTCCCATTAGACCACATGAGTCACGACTGACACGAGCCTACGTCATTTCTACGTCATTTTGCCTATTCATCCTTGTCGAATGCGTGTAATAGACAAGGATGAACAGCGCAAAATGACGTAGGCTCGTGTCAGTCACGTGGTCTAACGGTTAGACCTTGTTTTCTTAGACCATGGGTCTACCAGAATCTGATGGCAAAAACAGAAAAAATAAATTGACGCTAGCAAGGTTTCATCGACATTTTCACCACTTTTTAAAGGAAATTTGAAGTCAAACTAAAAACAATTCCTCGAAATTTCAGTTGACAGATAAAAATTTTGTTTCCAAATATGAAAATCGCTGTTTTTTTAACGTTTTAACCGACTTCAAAAAAGGAGGAGGTTCTCAATTCGACGCGTATGTTTTTTTTATGCCATCAGATTCTGGTAGACCTATATATTGCCGTTTGCTGTTTTCACTAGGTCTTATACATTTATTCCAGTATTTAGTCTTATACATTTAGTCCAAATTTACCCCTTCTGTTTTCAGATCTCTATCAAATAACAAGATCAAATGCATCACCCCCGGGGCCTTTGACCATCTCAACATGCTGTCAACGTTGTAAGTAATCATAACCTTCATTGATTTAAATAACAGGGGCTCTTGAAATCAATATCGATCCCGATTTCAACCCAATGCAATACAAAAATCAATAGGCCGCTACTCTTCAAAATCTGCCCGCCAAGAATTGACAAATGTCCGATTTCATTTAATTCACTCAATATCCGCCCAATATGAAACCAAGGTGGCGCTAGTGTGGCATTCGAGAGTACGAAACGCCCGATCTCAATGTCGACGGATCGAAATCGTTGATCGAATCGAAGGTGAGGCATCCCAATTTAGACGCGACATCTGGCGGGCGCGGAGCTCGCTGCCTTTCCCATTAGTTCCACTCTCGGAAACTCTCCCCCCTGGTTCGGAACTTCCAAGGTCCCTTTGGAAGTCATTAAACAGGCTTCGAACCTAGGTTGGCCGAAGCAAACAAAATCGGTTTAGTTGGGGTCTTTCTGATGGGATAGATCTCCGGTGCGAGTGCGGCCTGTCGCTGCAAACCATGACCCACCTATTGTCATGTCCTGCATGCCCTGAGTCTTGCACGCCGGAGGAGCTCATGGAGGCCTCAGAAAGAGCAATCAGGGTGACAGGGTATTGGGCAACAAAAATTTAAAACTGGCCATCGACACGACAGAAGAAGAAGATTATCGTACCTTAGGTAGGTTGTAGATGTGTAAATTGAACGGATTTTTTTTATTAAAGTCCTCTTCTCATGTACCTAAGTGTCTGCTAGGTCTTTAATGAGAATAAAATATAATCTTTAAACCCATGTTTCAAGAAAACAAAGTCTTGCAAATAGACCACGTGACTGACACGAGTCTACGTCATTTTGCCTATTCATGCTTGTCGAATGCGTGTAATAGACAAGGATGAACAGCGCAAAATGACGTAGGCTTGTGTCAGTCACGTGGTCTATTTGCAAGACCTTGTTACCTTGTACAGTAAGCTGACGAATAAGGTGACCCCCCCGCCGACACGCCACGCTACTTTTTCCACGCTGTAACTTACAGAGACCGTTAAAATAAGGCAACACATTCTTAACTACACTGATAGAGTATTATTAGCCATTAGTTCGTTATTTTCTGCCCCTTTGTAGCGATAGATGGCGCTTAACGGCGCCTCGGGGGGGTCACCTTATTCGTCAGCTTATTGTACCATACCTAAGAGTAGCTATAGCCAGGGCTTGAAACCGGTATTTTGAAGAGCGCTAAAAATCGGTATTTAACCTGATATTTCCATTCCGCTCTTTGAATTCCGCTCGGAGTGAAATGTCGTTGCGAACGGATCAAAAACCGAAATAAAACCGGTTAATTCCACACGCATTGCGAGCGTAGAGTAAGCGAGATGGACGCGCCGCTCGCACATGTTGTCTCATTCAACTCGACCTTCAGTTGCATTGCATTAAAATTAGATTCAAATTCAATTTTATTACTGTAAATCGAACACCTAAATAATTATTTTGTCTTGTTTAAGGAAAATGATTATTTACAGGGTAGGTAGTATTTATTAAACCAATGACTGTAAATTAAAGATTTAATAGACAAAAATAATTAATTTACGTTACAGTATTACTAAGTGAGCGATATACAAAAAAATAAATTTAATTACATTATTTATGGGTCGGTTAGGTAATTAAATGAAAATGTATTCCGAAAAAGTAAAGCAATACGCATTTACTTAAATCAATTGTACGAAAAACCGGACTGATAAAAAATGGTAGGTACAGTAAGCAGCACTTGCGGCTGGACATTCGCACTACGAAACTCGCTTCTACTAGTACGGAATAATGGCGCTCAAGGTCCACATGTCCAGCCGCATGTGCTGCTTACTGTACATATGTGAAAATCCGTGACCCAAAGACGTGTGACATTAAATACCTATATAAATTTGGAGATTTTAGAGATTTTATTCAAAACCTAATTTGATAAATTTGGTTTTGAAAAAATATATATTTGCAAAGTAGTACTGTGTGACATATCAAATGAAAAGGCTTGTAACGCTCTTGATATATTTTTTTACAATTTCACGTTAAAGATTTGAAGTTACTTAAAAAACAGACGAAAAATTATCATGCCTATTTTCTCAGACCGATCGAGTTGAAAGTTGATGCACGTATGTAAATCCGTGACTTATGACGTGTGACATTAAATAATTAATTTGATCACTAGCGCCAAATCCAGAAAAAAAAACATGGATGCCAATTTTGGGTGAAAAATTATTACTATAATCATTTCGTGGGTTCCTTAAAAATTTTGCTAGAAAATTGGAATGAAATATATATTTTTAATTAAACAAAAAATAACAATATTAAAACTAGGTAGCAAAAGACAGGAAAAAAAGGGAACGTTTAAAACTTAAAACTACGTACAAAAAATAATGTTCTTTTTCGGATAAAGTGATAGCTGCTAAAATAAATAATATACATATTGCTGCCACAAAATTCGTTATCACATAATTATTTTTGCATATTTTAGGTTCAAAACAATTCTAGCGGTTAGGCACATACATAAGTAATCCATTTTCATCGGCGTCCTCTAGTAAGATAATTAAAATTTTAGTATTTTATTCTTAAAATAGAGGTCCGTACTTAGAGATGGTGATTTTACTTTTTGAGTTAGTTCAGTAGATCATATCAAAATCGGCACTAAAGTCTACGCATAAAACTGCATATTTTAAGATCCAATAGGCATAGTATTTATCATGTTGATGTATATCAAATGTCCAAAAGACAAAATAAATAATTTCGTTTCTCATTCATCAGTAAGTAATCCATTAAAATCCGCGCGATCTTACAAGTTAATGAGTATTTTAGTTTTTTATTACTAAAATAAGCGTCCATACTACGAGACAATAATTTGATTTTTGAGGTACTTCAACAGATCATGTCTAAATTAGCACAAAACTCATTAACACATATTTCTGCCACAAAATTCATTATCACATAATTATTTTTGCATATTTTAAGTTCAAAACAATTCTAGCGGTTAGGCACATTCATTAGTAATCCATTTTCATCGGCGTCCTCTTGTAAGATAACTAAAATTTTAGTATTTTATTCCTAAAATAGAGGTCCGTACTTAGAGAAAGTGATTTTATTTTTTGAGTTAGTTCAGTAGATCATATCAAAATCGGCACTAAAGTCTACGCATAAAACTGCATATTTTAAGATCCAATAGGCATAGTATTTATCGTGTTGATGTATATAAAATTTCCAAAAGTCAAAATAAATAATTTCGTTTCTCATTCACCAGTAAGTAATCCCTTAAAATCCGCGTGATCTTACAAGTTAATGAGTATTTTAGTATTTTATTACTAAAATAAGCGTCCATACTACGAGAAAATAATTTGATTTTTGATGTACTTCAACAGATCATGTGTAAATTAGCACAAAACTCATTAACACATATTTCTGCCACAAAATTCGTTATCACATAATTATTTTTCCATATTTTAAGTTCAAAACAATTCTAGCGGTTAGGCACATTCATTAGTAATCCATTTTCATCGGCGTGCTCTAGTTAGATAACTAAAATTTTAGTATTTTATTCCTAAAATAGAGGTCCGTACTTAGAGAAAGTGATTTTATTTTTTGAGTTAGTTCAGTAGATCATATCAAAATCGGCACTAAAGTCTACGCATAAAACTGCATATTTTAAGATCCAATAGGCATAGTATTTATCGTGTTGATGTATATAAAATTTCCAAAAGTCAAAATAAATAATTTCGTTTCTCATTCACCAGTAAGTAATCCCTTAAAATCCGCGTGATCTTACAAGTTAATGAGTATTTTAGTATTTTATTACTAAAATAAGCGTCCATACTACGAGAAAATAATTTGATTTTTGATGTACTTCAACAGATCATGTCTAAATTAGCACAAAACTCATTAACACATATTTCTGCCACAAAATTCGTTATCACATAATTATTTTTGCATATTTTAAGTTCAAAACAATTCTAGCGGTTAGGCACATTCATTAGTAATCCATTTTCATCGGCGTGCTCTAGTTAGATAACTAAAATTTTAGTATTTTATTCCTAAAATAGAGGTCCGTACTTAGAGAAAGTGATTTTATTTTTTGAGTTGTTCAGTAGATCATATAAAAATCGGCATTAAAGTCTACGCATAAAACTGCATATTTTAAGATCCAATAGGCATAGTTTTTGCCAGGTTGATGTATATAAAATATCCAATAGTCAAAATAAATAATTTCGTTTCACATTCATCAGTAAGTAATCTATTATCATCCGCGCGATCTTACAAGTTAATGAGTATTTTAGTTTTTTATTTCTAAAATAAGCGTCCAAACTACGAGACAATAATTTGATTTTTCGAAGTACTTGAATAAATCATTTCAACAGTATCTCATCATCCATCAGTCGCTAAAATATTTTTAATAGATCGTTTTACCAACGTTTTACCTAACTATGGTAAGCAAAATTTGATCAACTGATAACTATGCCAAATAATACAATACAATACTACATGTAACAAAAATGCAAAAAAAATACACCTCTGTAAAATTTGTTCAGTAGCCAGCACATGCGGCTGGATATATTGTCCTTGAGATCGCCCGTATTCCGTAGTGGCAGGGGTGAATTTCGTAGTGCAAACCAACAAGTCAGCAAGTCCAACTGCATGTGTTGGCTTCTGTACATATTCATGAGAAAAAGAAGAATCAATCCATCACTGCAATCTTTTGTTTTAATTTTATTTTACAAATAATTAAATTTTAACATTTACTTTACTTACTGTTACATAAAGAAACGTTTTGATATATTAAATCATACTACACAATAATACTTACTTACTACACAATTTGAATTTCGTAATCATAATAAATAAATAAATATGTGGGACATCTCACACACGGCTTTCTGACCCCAAACTAGGCAGAGCCTGTACTATGGGTGTCAGAGTCAGATAGCTGATATACATACATAATTATATAAATATACAACATCCATCCAGACCCAAGGCAAACACAAGTGCTCATCACACGAATGTTTGCCCTGGGCGGGATTCGAACCCGCGACCTTGTGCTTCGTAGGCAGACGTACTACTGTGGCGTAGCCACTTAATTATATTTTAAATATTGTTATTTTTGTTTTACAAACAGACAGTTTTTATATATATGCGGGCTAACCCGCCCTTGACCGAAAGCACAGAATAGGTACCAATTAATAGTAGTCCACAAAGGCAATGTTGACGAGCGCGACCGAGCGCAGCCGAACGCTTCCGAGCCGCGCGATTGGACCTTGGCCACAGAAGAAAATAATGGCGCCGGCGTTCAAATTGTATTGTTTTGCAGCTAAAAATCTCTTTCGAAATTTGGATTATAAGTTTGTCAGCCTTGTTAACCCTTCTAATTCTTTTAAGAAACGATATTGTAAGATTAAAACAGTGGACAGGAAATAAACGGTGTCGGAGTTATCGGAATTGTTTTTATCATCAATCTGCACTCACGCGCCATCTATCCGCCCGCTGTACTACCAACTAGGCTACGAGGCCGACAAATAGAAAGGAAAGACTCGAAGAGAGAAGGAGACAAATGATATTGGGCGGCGAGCGAGCGATATTTTCAGCTCTTAACCGGTTAATTGAACAGAAACCGAAATCATTTCGCTCTTTGAGCAAAACCAGAAAAATATGGGTTCCGGTAGAGCGAAACCGAAATGATAACGCTCTCTTGCGCAATGTATGGAGATGCAAAATAACTGGTTTTAAATTTTAACCAGGTTAACAAGCCCTGGCTATAGCCCCTGAATATCTTCCCTATTTCCTCCACACTAACAATGTTTTCATCCCCCAGGCGTCTAGATTCGAACCCCCTCTCTTGCACGTGCCACCTGTCGTGGCTGGGCTCGTGGCTGCGCGCGCGCCGCCTCGCCCCCTCCGCCTCGTGCGCCGCCCCCCCCGCGCTCAGGGATGCCAACTTGCACCATCTGGAGCCGAGCGACTTTAAGTGTACACGTGAGTATCTAGGATGGCAGTGGTCTATTTCCAATTGGAGATTTTGTGACAGCTTGAAATAAAAAAAAACGAGCGTTCTTTAAGATTTCCCATGGTCCAAGAAAACAAGGTCTAACAAGAAGACCACGTGACTGACACAAGCCTACGTCATTTGTACGTCATTTTGCCTATTCATCCTTGTCGAATGCGTCTAATAAACAAGGATGAACAGCGCAAAATGACGTAGGCTTGTGTCAGTCACGTGGTCTTCTGGTTTGACCTTGTTTTCTTGGACCATGATCCGTTACAATAACAAATTTACGTTTCGAACCTGCTTTCGAAGTGCGTTTTTAAGTTAGTTCCGATTTTTTTTTGACGGGGTAGCGGCGATTTACAGCGCTATTTAATTACTTATTTATGTTTTCTTTTATTATATTTGGATAACCTACAGCTGAAAGAAGTGTCGGCATTCAGGGCAGTTCCATGCATTTTGGTCCGATTCAACTGTTTTTCTTTTTTTATTATTTGTTCCTCTTGGGAACAGGCAAAGGCATTAAGCCGCAGTCTTTATTCATTCGTTACAAATCCGAGTTTTAAAAAATACGTGCCAGTTTCATTTCTTTTCCTTTGCAACTTGTTTGACAGCTGTTTTTTTTTCCAGCGGAAGACAAGGGCTGCCTATCACCAGACTACTGCCCGGAGCAATGCACTTGTACGGGCACCGTCGTGAGATGCTCCAGGGCTCAGCTGACCGCGCTACCGGACAACATACCGCGACAGACCACTGAACTGTGAGTGCTCTTTGGAACTCCTGCTTCCCTGGTACTTTTACAAGCTCTAGTTGGTTTCTATCATCCTTCCTGCCTAGTTAGGGGCCGTCCATTAATCATAAGATCTTTTTTTTAGCATTTTTTAACCCCCCCTACCCCTTGGTGATACGTGGTGAGGTTTAAGACTACCCCCCACCCCCCCCACTCAACATCACTTGTATTTTTAGTACCTGCAAAAAATCTTAAATTTTTTTGAAGTTTATCTTTAAATACAGGTTTATATAACCTTATTTTATGGCTTATTATTTTCGCGGCGACTAAAAACTGATATGGCGACTAACTGTTGGCAACTAATAAATTAATACGGCTGCAATCAAATGTTTCGGCGTTTATTTAATGTAAATAAGCGGCAACACCAGGCTATCATAAAAACGAAATATTGGCGGCTACTTTAGGGTAGCTAATATATTAAGTACGACTATTAAAATTATAGGTGAGGTACTATAAATAATTACTTGGCGACTAATATAATTACTTGGCGACTAATATTATTGGTGAGGTAACATAGATAGTATTCTGTCAACTGTTAGTTGGCATATAATAAAGCAAATTCTGGGTCTTAGTAAAGGGCAGCTATAAAGTTAAAACGGATATTATTTATAATTATAAAAGGTCTCTTTTAAAATGTTTCAAATTATAATTTAAATAAAAATGGCGAACGGCGCGAGCGGCGACTGTTGAGGTTGGGTAGAAGCGGGGTACGGTTTTTTTTTATATTTTGACTTTGTCTTTGACAATGACGACTCTGAGGTCAAAATTGGAAAACATGGCCGCCATTTTAAACTTTTTGGTTTTTGAACAGATCGCTCTCAAAATCGATATCTAGGGTCCCGTAGATATGAGCGCCGCGCCGGCGCGCCGCCGCCGCCGACCAAAAGCTCGCGCCGCCGCCGCCGACCAAAAGCTCGCGCCGCCGCCGCCGCGAAAAAACGTCGGCGCGCCGATCGATATCAAAATTTTATCACAGTTTTCATTATAAATAATTGATTTAATACATTTTTACATTATTTCACAACATATCTATCAATTGATTTGTCTACTGTTGCTACAAACTAAGATTTCCTTCGCTTATTTTGCTTTCAAAGCAGCCGAAATCTACTTGTTAAGTAATGTCCCGCGGCTACAATGCAAAAAAATTCATTTTTTTTATTATTATTTGTGATAATGTAGGATTGACGACAGACGGTGAGAAAAGAACAAAATTGACATTATTTTTTACTTTATTTTCAAAAATTTTCTTTGGCCAAGAAAGAACAAGGTCACGCCGCCGACGCCGCCGCCGCCGACCCTAAAAACTCGGCGCGCCGCCGCCGACCCAAACCCTATCGGCGCTCATATCCCCAGTGGTGGCCAATGACGACTCTGAGGTCAAAATTGGAAGAATTGGCCGCCATTTTGAACTTTTTTGTTTCTGAACGGATTGCTCTCAAAATCGATACCTAGGGTCCCCAGTGGTGTCCGATGACGAATCTGAGGTCAAAATTGGAAAAAATGGCCGCCATTTCGAACTTTTTTGTTTCTGAACGGATTGCTCTCAGAATCGATATCTAGGGTCCCCAGTGGTGTCCGATGACGAATCTGAGGTCAAAATTGGAAAAAATGGCCGCCATTTTGAACTTTTATGTTTCTGAAGGGATTGCTCTCAAAATCGATATCTAGGGTCCCCAGTGGTATCCGATGACGATTCTGACATGCATGAAAAAAGTTCAAAATGGCAGCCATTTTTTGCAATTCTGATGTCAGATTCGTCACTGGAGTCCACTGGAGACCCCAGATATTGATTTTGGAAGCAATAAAACTAGAAACTAAAAAGTTCTAAATGGCGGTCATTTTTTGCAATTCTGATGTCAGAATCGTCATCGGAGTCCACTGGAGACCCCAAATATCGATTTTGGTAGCAATCGGGCGAGAAACAAAAAAGTTCAAAATGGTGGCCACTTTTTGCAGTTCTGATGTCAGATTCGTCATTAAGGTCTACTTGGGACCCAGATATCGATTTTGGAAGCAATCGGACGAGAAACAAAAAAGGTCAAAATGGTGGCCATTTTTTGCAATTCTCATGTCAGAGTCGTCATCAGAGTCCACTGGGGACCCCAGATATCGATTTTGGAAGCATTCGGACCAGAAACCAAAAAGTTCAAAATGGCGGCCATTTTTTCCAAATCTGACCTCAGATTCGTCATTGGACACCACTGGGGACCCTAGATATATATTTTGAGAGCAATCCGTTCAGAAACAAAAAAGTTTGAAATGGCGGCCATTTTTTCCAATTTTGACCTCAGAGTCGTCATTGGACACCACTGGGGACCCTAGATATCGATTTTGAGAGCAATCTGTTCAGAAACATAAAAATTCAAAATGGCGGCCATTTTTTCCAATTTTGACCTCAGAGTCGTCATTGGACACCACTGGGGACTGAATTTCTGCCGGCGGAATTTGCGCGACAGAATTTCTGCCGCTCACGACTCACGAAATTACGCTCGTGTGGCCTCACCTTTACTCTGGCCTTCGAGCCATTACGGGACCGATGACGAAAAAAAGGCTATATAAAATTATATTTGCATCCTATTTTAACTTTAAATAACGCCCTTAAAGTGTCGCCAAAATTACTTTTTTTGCCCTTTATTATATTTAACTACACACCCCATTTATTTTAAATAGAGGCCCTGTAGTGAACTTTTTGAATGCATATTTGTCTTTTTTTATCTGCCATTATGTTGCTGCTTGAAAATAAATTTAGTTTCCAAAACAAAATACGCGATGCCAGTTTCAATTTAAATACTACCTTCCAATCAATTTATTTAGTAGCCACTTCATACTTAAAATGTTACCTCACATTAGCCGCCAACCCATTATTTTTAGCACCCATTTTTATTTTTTTTGTATCCCTGATTTCGATTACTTTGTCGCCGGGTTAAATACATGCCTTCTTTTATTCTGAAATTAGGACTGTGATAAAAATGCCTAGACAATGCCTAGACAGAAAGAAAGGTAGCAGGTTGTTTTTGATTGGAAAAAATAAATACACGTGATGTCTTACCACACCCCCTCCCCTCTAGTTTTTTTGTTTGCGAGGTGTCACAATCGAGAGTGTTCTTAGCTATGATCCAAGAAAATATCTTCAGCCATTTGAAGATTATCAGCAGCCCGATTGTGCTAAACTATCTCAGCTGGATTGGAATTGAACCACAAGCGTAGCGCGTCATTTGACAGAAATCGGTACCGCGCTAAGTGGTTTGACAGCTAGATGGAACATAACTGAATTGCAATCGAACCGTAGCCGTTCTCAATTACAAAGTTCGACGAAAGGAACTCAGTTCTTTTCTAGTTGTTGAAAAGATCAAGTAACGGGTTTGTGGAGGGGGTTTTTAATTTAATGTTATGTGTTTCAGGTACTTAGAATCAAACGAAATCACGAGCATATACGGGGAACAGATCCAGCACCTAACCCAGCTGACGCGGTTAGATCTGTCCAATAACAAGATATCTGTGTTATCCAACAACACCTTCGAAGGGCTCACTAAACTGTCTACGCTGATAGTCAGCTACAACAAGCTGAGATGTGTGCAGGTTAGAGACGTTTTTGTCATTGATTTATTAACACGCTTTTAATAGCATCACTTGTAACTATGTATGTAAGAAAATCTTAATTTGACCCACTTCCCGGTCTTCGATTAGGGTGAAATTTTCATGATATCCCATTTGTAACGCTGAGATGTTTCTAGGCCGTGATAATGAACAATGTTAGAAATGTACAAAAATATTAACCAAATCGCCATTACACTGGATTACACTGTGTCTAATTAGCAGGAATAGGTACTTATGGTTTGTTTCATATTAATCCGGACAAAAGGTATATAAAGCGCACATTTCTTTTAAAAACTGTAGGAAATCTCAGCCGAAATACGTCCACTGCTGCCTGCTGCCTCCCCCTGTGATCTCCACAATGATCGGTCATGCGCTGCCCGCATATAGCGGCTTCCCGTGACCCTCACCAGAACGTCGGTCCACCTCGTGGGGGGCGTGCCCACACTACGTCTTCCGGCGCACGGCCGCCATTCAAGAACCTTTCTGCCCCAACGGCAGTCGGTTCTACGCGCAATGTACCCAGCCTATTGCCACTTAAATTTAGCGATTGTTCGGGCTATGTCGGTGACTCTGGTTCGCCTGCGGATCTCATCATTCCTGATTCGATCGCGCAAGGAAACTCCAAGCATAGCCCTCTCCATCGCTCTTTGGGTGACTTTGAGCCTTCTTATGAGGTCCATCGTAAGTGACCACGTCTCAGATCCGTAAGTCATCACTGGCAATACACATTGGTCAAAGACTTTAGACTTAAGATACTGCGGTATTTGGGACGAAAAGATATTGCGCAGCTTCCCGAACGCTGCCCATCCAAGTTGGATTCGACGATTGACCTCCTTCTCGAAGTTAGATCTACCTAGCTGGACTGTTTGTCCCAGGCAGACGTAATGGTCTACAACTTCGAGAGCGGAGTCCCCAACCTTTACTGGAGTGAGTACCACATGGGCGTTCGACATGACTTTTGTCTTCTCCATGTTCATCTTCAGACCCACTTGTTGGAAAACTCTATTGAGGTCTATTGAGTTCGTGCGTATTTATATGAAAATAATATGTCTTTCCAGAGGGACGCGCTGAAGGGTCTACCGCAGCTCCGGGTGTTATCTCTCCACGGGAACAACATCTCGATGTTAGCAGACGGAGTGTTCAGGGATCTGGAGTCCATCTCACATGTGTAAGTGTTCCTTAGTTACCATGGTCCAAGAAAACAAGGTCTTACAATTAGACCACGTGACTGACACGAGCCTTTTTTTGTAATGAATAAACTCAAAAACTACTGAACCGATTTCAAAACTTCTTTAACCATTAGAAAGCTACATTCACCCTGAGTAACATAGGCTAACTTTTACGGCGGAAAAATGCTGAGGCATTTTTCCCACGGGAAAAACTGTTAACGCGGGCGTAGCCGCGGCGGAAGCTAGTATTACATATAGATAGAGGAAATAATCAGAGTGAATTCTACGAGTTTAATCAAACTAAAAATACTCTAATAGCTAACAATGATTATTTAAAGTCTGCAAGATACCTACTGCCCAAAAAATTACAGCAGACGCATCGTGTTTGGTCTCACTCAATTAACCATGGCAGAGGGATTCTTAGAATAGAATAGAAAATATTTATTTGCAACAGTATATGAAATGTGGATCTTAAATATAATACAAAGTCTCAATGTACTCTACTGAATTTTTCCAGTGTGCAAATATTAAAATTATATAGGTAATACATGTTTGTCCAGAGGACAGCAGAAATGCATTTACACATTATGACAATGTCCATAAACAGAATTTTCTTCGTATTCAAGAAATTGTTTTACAGTATAGAAACTATTTTTAATTAGCCAGGATGTTAACTCTGATTTAAAAACATTTAATATTTTGTATTAAATATTCTCTTTTTTTTTTAATTGACCTATGCTTGTGTCGAAAAGGTACAACCAATCAAGCTTCACCGGACTTGCGGGGGAGCGGAAGACTCTACCCCAAAAAAAAGTCATATACCAACGCGTCTAGGGGCGGCTCGAGGGAGCCTCGGACCACGGCCTAGCGCGTTGATATTGAAAAACATCGTGAAGGAGACGACGCCTCCGTCTCTGATTTTCAATTTTGATTTTGGTTCTGGCCGCGCCCCCGCCTGCGGGTGCGGGCGTTGTTACCTGAAGGGTAATTATTACCTGAAGGGTATTAAATATTCTCGTTTGTAATTTCAGTGCGTTAGGTTCGAACCCCCTTTACTGCGACTGCAATGCCCGCTGGCTCGCCGAATGGGTGAAGAGTGCGGGCGAGTATGTGGAGCCGGGCATCGCGAGGTGTGCTGACCCGCCGCCGATGAGGGATAAACTTGTACTGAGCACGCAGCCTAGCGCATTCGTGTGCACACGTAAGTAACTTCATCATCATCTCAGCCTGTAGACATCATTAAGTTCATCATTCATCATCATCATCATCTCAGCCTGTAGACGTCCACTGCTGGACAAAGGCCTCCCCCAAGGATCTCCACAATGATCGGTCCTGCGCTGCCCGCATCCAGCGGCTTCCCGCGACCCATCACCCATAGTTCATCATTAAGTTTATTGAAATAAAGTAATAATAATTATAATTATAATAATATGCGGGAAATCTCACACACGGCCATCTGACCCCAAACTAGGCAGAGCCTGTACTATGGGTGTCAGACAGCTGATATACATACATAATATAAATATACAATATCCAGACACAGGGCAAACACAAGTGTTCATCACACGAATGTTTGCCCTGGGCGGGATTCGAACCCGCGACCCAGTGCTCAGTAGGCAGACGTACTATCAACTAGGCTCAGGGCCGTCAAGTTTATCTTATCTTATCTTATCCACTGCTGGACAAAGGCCTTCCAAAGACCTCCACAACGATCGGTCCTGCATCGACCCTCCCGCGACCTTTACTAGATTCTCGATCCACCTTGTGTTGAACCAGCCCACGATACTTCTTCCGGTACACGTTTGCGATTCAAGAACCTTTTTGCCTCAATGTTCATTGGTTCTACACGCAATGTACCCATTTTATAAAAATCTCAAATCACACGAGGCTTTTGATACGGTCTCAATCCCCAGATCAATAAACAAGGCTTCAACATTTGGGTATTCACGGATTGCAAGTGGAGATGTATCAGTTATACCTTACCAATAGGGGCAATGCGATAAAATTGATGACCACCTTAGCGACGAGCTGAGTTAGAGTATGGAGTCCCCAACGGAAGCGTACTTGGACCTGCACTATTTTTATTCTTAAGTCAATAACCTCTGCAATTTAAAGTTGAACAAGGAGAGCTAATTGCTTTCTCTGGTAAACATCTAGTGCATTCGTATACAGTAGTGCGTCGTATTATTGTAAATTTTAACTACTTTGATGCAGTTTTGTTAATTTTAGGTTCATTTTCGTACAATTTCTGTTTGTGATTAGCCGTCGTCTGACATCATGAGACCTCTAAAGCTAATTCTCAAAAGCAATGCGCACTTGTCTTACAAAAAGTAGGTTAAATATCTCGATTATCGTTCCTACAAAAATAATGACGTGAGCTGACACTTTATTGACACCGAATATAGGTACAACATAATAATACAGAAAAACAATCACCCTTACTATCATTTGAAGTCAAGTAACGTTTGGTCCGTTTCGCAGGAGACCCGCCGGCGGATGTGGTGACGAAATGCGACCGCTGTTACACCAACCCCTGCGCCAACGGTGGCGCGTGCGCCGCTACTAAAGCAGGTACACTTCCTAACTATTTATCATAATAATGAGGGATTTGCACGTGACATGACTGAACCTATGAACGTGATCGCAGTACATTCGTGTATTGTAATGAGCCCTAATAAGTACCGTAACAAAGCGCATATTTCGGTTTGGACAGAAATTGCTGGGTTAGTATCACTTGGACTAAAACACTTTTTTTTTATTGTCCTGTGCTGGAGTCGAAAAAATACGACGGATCAAGCTACACCGGACTTGCGGGGGAGCGGAAGGCTCTACCCCAAAAAAAGTCATATACCAACGCGTCTAGGGGCGGGGAGAGGGAAAGGCTCCGTCTCTGATTATTATTAGTTTTGATTTTGGTTTTGTCCGCGCCCCCGCCGGCGGGGTACGGGCATTGTTACCTGAAGGGGATTTATAACGCTATAGTCTATACGACTATTTGTTCGTCCTCTACAAATTGCATTTCTCAACAGATTTGCGTGAAATTTGTGGGCTTTTTCGATATCGTTGTAGGAGCCCGGCTACGATATAGCGCTAGCTCCACAATCGCTTGATGATGATTGAGATAAGATGAGGATGTAGAGTAGAGATGATGCGTCGATGACGAGATAAAGATGCGTAGATGATGAAACTGTTTATTAATACGTTGTTAAGATTAGACCAAGATGATTGAATGTTCGATAAACACTGGAATTAAAAGTATAAAATAATGCAAAACGCTCCGCGCGGCCACCGTACAAGTAGGTCGCAACGGTAGCAAAATAAAGTGTTCGATTCTAGATCGTAGAATCGTAGATATTTTCTCATATTTGTTGGCAAACTTGCGAAGTCTTCAGCTCGCAGAGTTATTAGTAATATTTCTTTAATTTTCCAGGTGGTTTTGTGTGTAAATGTGCCCGCGGTTTCCACGGCGAGACCTGCCAGTACGAGATAGACGCCTGCTACGGCAGCCCCTGCGCTAACGGCGTCTGCAAAGTGCTGGAAGAAGGAAGATTCCAGTGAGTATTCTTACTAGCTTTCCAGTTTCCGCCCACAAATATGCCCGTGTTGTTTTTTTTACCATGGTAAGTGGCAACAACAAGTATCTCCGATTCGATTTCAACCAATCAGAGGTAATTTCACAGAATACCAAATAGTAGTGGTAATTTCCTGTGAATATTGGTTCCGTTGTTGATTTGACTTTCTGTCACCAGAGGGTGGCTTGCTCGACCTTACCTCATAAGTCTCTCGCGGGAGCCCTTGAAGTGATGTTGTGCATCGTCTCTGCTCAATAATACAAGTTTTATTAAGTTGTTGACCGGGAATATAAGGTAAAGCCTGACCAAAGAAATAAAAAACCTACTCTGGGGGCGCCACGTGTATATTTTGAAGAGTATGGCAACTATTTCCCTTATAAAATTAGTTCCATTCAAATTCCGCAATATGGCGAGGTTTTTTATTTCTCTGGTCGGGCTTTACCACCATGAAAATTATTTTTTAAAGATTATCAGCTCTTTTCTAGTTTTTGAAAGGATCAAGTAACGGTTTGTGGCGGGAGTTATTAATTTTTTTAATTTTATGTCATTTCCAGTTGCTCCTGCCTAGCGGGCTACACGGGCGTGCGTTGCGAGGTGAACATAGATGACTGCGCCAACCACCGCTGCCAGAACAACGCGACCTGCCTCGACCACTTGGAGGGGTATTCGTGCAAATGTGCGCCTGGATTCATGGGTGAGGCATTTTGACATTCTTTTAGGGCTTTTTGGGGCCTTTCGGAGCATTTATGACACTTTCGGAGTTGTTAGGACTTGTAACTTTGGATTCCTTAGGACACTTTTGGCGTCTTAGGAGCCTTTAAAGTATGAGGTCATAAGAGTCGTTATCAACGCTGCCAAAATGATGCGACGAATCAAGTTTCACCAGACTTGCGGGGGAGCGGAAGGCTCTACCCCAGAGTAGTGATGTAACAACAGTCTAGAGGCGGCTCGAGGGAGCCTCGGACCTCGGCCTAGCGCGTTGATACGGAAAAACATCGTAAAGGACCATCGTGAAGGAATCGTTTGGGGCCTTTCGGAGCATTTATGACACTCGGAGTTGTTAGGACACTTTTGTAACTTTGGATTGCTTAAGACACTTTTGACGTCTTTTGGAGCCTTTCATCGTTGGCCTTTTTCGTCTTGTCAGAAGTTTTAAGCAGCGTCAATTTATGCTTCAATGACACCGGCGTTCGTGGTTAAACAAGCCAATACGAGAGCGGCAGACGACCGCATTTTGGGCACCTATGTTGCGAGTTAGTTGGTGCAGGAAGCCTTTAAGTATGTAGTTATAAGGGTCATCAATCCCGCTGTCAAGACAATGCGACCTGTCTAGACCGCTTGGAGGGGGTATTCGTGTAAATGTGCTCCTAGGTTCATGGGTGAGGCATTTTGAGATTATTTTGGAGATTTTTGGGGCCTTTCGGAGCATTTATGACACTTTCGGAGTTGTTAGGACCCGCTAACCCCGCTGTCAAGATAATGCGACCTGTCTAGACCGCTTGCTTATGCATATAAATGCGCGATTAGTTCATTATAGATTCTTTTAGGGGCTTTTAAGGGTCTTTCGAAGCATTTTGATACTTTCGGAGCTATTGGGACACTTTTGTAACTTTGTAAACCTTTGGATCCCTTAAGACACTTTTGGCGCCTTTTGGAAAATGTTTACCTCTGCCAAAACAACGCGACCTGCTCGAATTTTGGAGCCTTTAAGACACTTTTGGAATTTTCAATAGGATTTTCGAGTCATTCAGTCACCACTGAAGTTGGAGGTTTTAAAAATCTTTTCATTTTGGATAGATAGATAGAAAATACTTTATTGATGCACAAAACACAGGCAGCACACCATAACAAACACAAAAACTGGTAGTACAAAATAGATAATTTTGGAGTCTTTTTGGATAATTTGCCTTTCCGGGGATTTCAACACTTTACGAGCCTTTAACCGTCATACTTTTTCTTTTTCAACAAGATAAAAGGGTTAACAATAGATTTAAAGAAGCTTTTATTTTAATGGATCTTTCTGCAACTGACGGTAAGACTTTTGTAACTCTATTAGACACTTTAAAATTATTTCCTTTTCCAGGCGAGTTTTGCGAGAAAAAGATACCATTCTGCACAGCAGAGTTCAACCCTTGTGCTAACGGCGCGACGTGTACAGACCACCACAGCCACTACACTTGCACCTGTCCTAAGGGTTACAGTGGACAGAACTGCACTACCAATGCGGACGACTGTATCAATCATATGTGCCAGGTAAATACTTATTTAGGCGCAAAACACACGGTACGGTCTGTCGCGGGCAAAGCTTACCTTACTTTGTATAAAATTTGCGTCCCTATGTTGTTTTTTATATAATTTCGGAGAAAAGTTAATTGACCTTTTTCTTTGTCACTGAGCTCAATAAGATATTTAAAGTGCTAATGGGCTCAATAATAATTCTGCGTGGCCGCTAAAATATCTAAATTTAAGTTGCTATGTCTCTTTCACAAAGGGACAGGTGATTGCCAACCTACATTTAGATACGTCAAACTTCGATTTTACGCGTAATTTAACAGGAATTTAAAAACATCCCGACAAAATTAAGCTGAATTTGACAGCTGGGCTGCTTATTTTAAATATCATTCATTAAAAATGAAATTCATTCATCTCCCTATCCTTTTCAATTCCCATATGAATGAAAGAGACCAACAACTTAAATTTTGAGATTTTAGCGGCCACGGCAGAATTGAGCCCAATGTCAAAGAAATTAAAGTAGTCATTGAATACATTAGAAATATGTCGAAAATTAATTAGGTAATTTTGCAATATTTCAATAATTATTACTGAATTTGAACAATGTCTGCGAAAGCAACTTCTACTTGTTTACAAACACATTCCCCCCCCCCCCCCAGAACGGCGCGACGTGCGTGGACGGCCTCGACGAGTACAAGTGCGCGTGCGCGGCGGGGTACGCGGGCCGCTACTGCGAGGCGGCGCCGCACGCCGTGCTGGGGACCTCGCCTTGCGCGCACCACGACTGCGTGCACGGCGTGTGCTACCTGCCGCTGGGGGTCGCTTTGCAGGTAAACATCATATTCATTTCATTTTATTTTATTTTGTTTTGTTGTTTTATTTTATTTTGTTTTGTTTTGTTTTTTTTTGTTTTGTTTTGTTTTGTTTTGTTTTGTTTTGTTTTGTTTTGTTTTGTTTTGTTTTGTTTTGTTTTGTTTTGTTTTGTTTTGTTTTGTTTTGTTTTGTTTTGTTTTGTTTTGTTTTGTTTTGTTTTGTTTTGTTTTGTTTTGTTTTGTTTTGTTTTGTTTTATTTTATTTTATTTTTTGTTCTGTTCTGTTCTGTTCTGTTCTATTGTATTCTATTCTATTCTATTTTATATATTTTTTATTTAATAAATTTATTGAAATAAGGTCAAACTACTTACTTAATTGAGGTACCACCACGATGATCAAGGAACGATAACATGCAATACAGCCTAAACCTATGTAAGTTGTCAACTGTTAGCAGTGACGTCTCATAGATGACGTGCTAACCAGAGAGAATGTAATGGTGCTAACAACCAGCTATCTTATCTGCCCTCCTGCCCACGGCTCGCCAATTTTCTCGATTCCCGCGTAAAACTCCAACAAATCTTACATTACATTATACGCCAATATTTTAACATTTTTCGATTAACTTGACAGTATGATAATAAAATAATAGTATTTGTTGAACAGGACGACATTATGATGGAGCGACCCCTTATGTCAACACCCAACGACTACCTATGCAAGTGCGCGCCCGGTTACTCAGGTGAATCATTCATTCATTCTCTTTTGATTGTATTTGCTGTTAATAAATTACTGTGTGTTAGTTATTGTTGGCTTTTTTATTAATGTATATATATGTTAATATATCGTCAGTGCAAAGAAAAAAATGCGCCAATTTGACCAAAATGAGTTATACCAGAGTTCGACTGAATTTTTTTTTCTGTGTCGATCTGTCTAGGTTTCAGGGCGATCTGAGCACTTTTTTGGTGCTTTAGCAGTCCATGTTTTTAAGTCATCGCCGGAAAAATGCTAAGGCGGCGTTTTGTTGGCCCTTTTTTAGCAGAAGTCGCTTATGAATTTGTTCTTTTTCCTTGTCTTTGGTATTGGCGACTAATAATTGTTTTCGTTGAATTAAATTTTATTACTTTTTGGCAGATTCAGTTCATTCATTCATTCCCAACAAATACAATTTTTAGGGTTCCGTAGCCAAATGTCAAAAAACGGAACCCTTATAGATTCGTCATGTCTGTCTGTCTGTCTGTCTGTCCGTCCGTCCGTATGTCACAGCCACTTTTTTCCGAAACTATAATACCTATACTGTTGAAACTTAGTAAGTAGATGTATTTTGTGAACCGCATTAAGATTTTTGCAAAAAAAATCGTATTGAAACAATAAATTATGTGGGGTCCCCATACTTAGAACAGAAACTAAAAAAAAAGTTTTCATCAAACCCGACCCGAGAGTCCGACTCGCACTTGGCCGCTATTTCCTTTCCACTAACGATATGTATTGTTGTTTACAGGCCGGCTGTGCGAATACCTCACCTCCCTCACTTTCAGCCACAACGACTCACTGGTCGAACTGGAGCCGCTAAGAACCACGCCGCAAGCCAACGTCACACTAGGTAAGTAAGTGGGACATCTCACACACGGCCACCTGCCCTGCCTAGGCAGAGCCTGTACTATGGGTGTCAGACAGCTGATATACATACATATATAAATATACAACATCCAGACACAAGGCTAACACAAGTGCTCATCACACGAATGTTTGCCCTGGGCGGGATTCGAACCAAGACCCTGTGCTCAGTAGGCAGACGTACTACCAACTAGGGTACGGGGCCGTCGACTTGACGTATTGACACAATGGGCTCTAAGATCTTTAAATTAAAGTTGTTGATCTCTTCCATTTATATGGGAATCGAAAAGGATGGGAGATGAATGACTTTAATTTTGTTTTTTTTTTACTTGACCTATGCTTGTATCGAAAAAGTACGGCAGATCAAGCTTCACCGGACTTGCGGGGGAGCGGAAGACTCTACCCCAAAGTAATCATGTACCGTTGCGTCTAGAGGCGGCTCGAGGGAGCCTCGGACCACGGCCTAGCGCGTTGATATTGAAAAACAACGTGAAGGAGACGACGCCTGAGGGGCTCCGTCGATGATTTATCAATTCTGATTTTGGTTTTGGCCGCGCCCCCGCCGGCGGGTACGGCTATTGTTACCTGAACGGTAATTGTTACCTAAAGGGGGCGTGCATGCGTCCTGCTTGCTCGCCGCTTTTGTACTGGCAGTCTATTCCCGCATTTTGGGCTATTTAATAATGAAATGTAATAGTTATAAATTATTGTTTGAATTTCGCGGCTGCCAGACGGACGGCCGCAGCCCTCGCTGCGTGCCGAACTTTGTGATCTTCTAAGTGATGTAATCAAGAAATCCCACCAAAAACATTCTGTAAAAAACTAGCCAACTCTCGATGGAGCTGCTTGTTTATCTCTAAAAAGTAATGAAATCTAGACAAAGTCGTACCAAGTCTAAGGTTCATTACTGCGATTTTTTTTATTATTACAGTTAATGTTGTGTGACTTGGCTGTTAAAGGGTTTTATAAACACAAGGAGTTTTATAAACCAGGTTTACATAATTTGGAAGACCTATGCGCCTTTTAATGATGAGCGCACAATCGTCGACCGTATAGACTCTGGCCAATTCTATTACGGTACTGACTGACACAATAGGCTCATTCCGGCGTGGTCTCTTTCATTCAGATGGGAAGGCAGGGCCGTAGCTAGGGGGGGCATTGTGGGGGCAGTGGGGCAATGCCCTACCTTGAAATCACAATGCCCTACCTTTAAAATACCAAAAAATAAGATATTTTTTTATAATGAAATTGTTTGTTCATAGTTCGAGATAAAAAAAAATCTAGAGGTCAATGATATACATGGTGATTGATTTAGGAGCCCGTGCTCCAAGGGCAGATCAATTATGATATTTTTTTATTTCCGCCCTACCTGTAACCAATGCTGCCCTACCTCAAATTCGACCTATGGGAAGACGGGAGTGGATTTTCTGGAAACTTTTTATTTTGTGGCATGTATGGACTAGAAAAAAGAAATCTAACCGCAGTTTTATGTATCTTAGTGTTCAGTACGGTGCAAGCGCACGGCGTGCTGATGTACTTCGGCGACAGCGAGCACCTCGCCGCGGAGCTGTTCAACGGCCGCATACGCATCTCCTACGACGTCGGCAACCACCCCACTTCCACTATGTACAGGTCAGTGAACTCTGCGGTCATAGCTACAGAACATTTAAAAGAAGTTAGAAAGGCGCCAACAACCACCGCCAGGAGGCACCTTAAGGGGCCTACAGAAGCTAAGTGGCGCCCCCACATTTTAAAAAATAATAACTCGAAAAATAATCAAAATTTCAAAAATCTAAAACGGCGAAGATCTAGACGGTGTTTTGTAGGATATATTCGCTAGTAGTTATTGATGGAACTATTGCTAAAAGTGGCCGTTTTCCGCAATATTTCCATCAATAACTACTAGCGAGATATAATAAATAAAAAATGGCTTCAATATGTCCTACAAAACACCGTCAAGATCTTCGCCGTTTTAGATTTTTGAAATATTGATTACTAGCGACCCGCCCCGGCTCCGCACGGGAAAATGGTTATTGTGGGTTATCCTTCAGTATATTATGCATGTATTATACATATAAACCTTCCTCTTGAATCACTCTATCTATTAAAAAAAACCGCATCAAAATCCGTTGCGTAGTTTTAAAGATTTAAGCGTACAAAGGGAGGGACATAGGGACATAGGGACGGAGAAAGCGACTTTATTTTATACTATGTAGTGATTATCGAGTTATAATTTTTTAAATGTGGGGGCGCCACTTAGCTCCTGTAGTCGCCTTAAGGTGAACTGTCTGTAGAGCGATTCGCTGCGAGTTGTGGCCTACCATTGCACCGTAGTTCGCGCCGCGCGTCGCGCGAAGCAGTAGCCGGGCCCTGAGTGCGTAGAGAGCCTAAGAGACGATTTGCTTCGACATGCTTTGAAGTTTTTGTGCTTTATTATGGTCTCAGAGTCGCCAATTCTCATACATTTTTGAGAAATGCCACACACACACACATACTCTGAACTTAAAATTAATTCACCTATGTTATTCGTTCATTTTGAGCCGAAAAGGACGGAATATTGACGGATCGAGTTTTTAATTACTTAGTGAAGTTTTAAGTCACATCTTTTCTCTTAAACTTGTGCTATCGATACACAAGTAACTAAGACAAGTCATCATAATTTGATATACCAAATTTCCTTCCAGCTTCGAGATGGTATCAGACGGATCGTATCACAAAGCCGAGCTGCTAGCTATTAAGAAGAACTTCACTCTTCGCGTGGACGACGGGCCGGCACGCTCCATCATCAACGAAGGAGCCAAAGAATATCTCAGGTAAAACGTCCTACAAGTTTACGTAGAACTGGGTAGATGGCGTTGAAATAGACCAACTAGTTCGTATGCAACTGGACAGATGGCGCTAGGAGTATCTTAGGTAACTGAGTGTGCACTAAGTTCACGTAAAACTGGTTAGATGGCATTATATAAACTAAAATCGCGTCCAACAAGCTCGCGTTGAAATAGATAAGCAGAGTAGATAACACAACTGAAGGTCGAACTAATTCATATTCAACTGGGCTGACGCGCTAAGAATTTCATAATAAGCAAGCATCTAACGAGTTTGCCTAGAACTAGATAGATGGCGTTGAAATAAGTAAACGTCTACCTAGTTCGTATGCAACTAAACAGGTGATGTTAGGAGTATCTAAGATAAGTGACCGTCTAAACAAGTTCGATTGAGTTTGTGTTCTGTCAAATAAATAATGTCTATGTCTTTGTCTATGGCTATTAGAACTGAATAGATGGCGTTGAAATGAACAGTAGATTAGACAACTGAACCTCCAAAAAGTACGAGTAAAACTGAATAGATGGTGCTAAATAATTAAGAAGATTTTTTTATATCTCAGGTAACTGAGCGTCTAAAAAGTTCACATGGGATTGGATAGGTGGCGTTAAAAAAGTAAAAAGAACTGCTCTTTACAAGTCGACGACGGCGATCCATCGCTCTCAACAAAGAAGTCAAGAAGTAGATTACGCTTGCTCATGAAGTAACAATTAGCAAAGAATTAGATTTTATTTTTTAACTAGCTGTTCGCCCGCGTTGTTTTTTCTTTTTTCCGTGCCGTTTCCCGTGGGAATGACATATTTTTCCATGGTAAAAACTATCTAAGATGTTGACAAGGGATATAAGGTACCATCATACAAAATTTAATTTAAATCGGTCCAACAGTTTCGGAGATTAGCCCGTACAAACAGAAAAACAAAGAAACAAAAAGTTTTTAGCATTTTTTTTCTACGTACAGATTTTCGTCCTCTACAGTTTCATTATATAGATGGCACAAATACCTATTCATTTATTTATTTGCAGGTTGGAAAGGGCGATGTACCTTGGAGGCGTCCCACAAGACGTCGCTGAGAAAGCCTTCGCTAAATGGCACCTGCGGAACATTACTAGTTTTAAAGGTAAGTACAGAAACAGAAGTTTAATCCCACTTCTGATGTCAGATTTAGTTCAAATGTAAGCGATAATATTTCTAAATCCCTACACTTTTAGCATATTTTAAATAGCAGATATTTTTTTTTTAAATGACCCCACCAAGGGGCTTAAGCCTATCAGAATGGGACATTGTAGGCTAAATCATCTGATTATCCGAAAATAATGATGATTCCGTGGTTCGGAAGGCACGTAAAGCGGTTGGTCCCGGTTACTAGGTCAGGCAATATGGCTCCAATAACGACCATATCCGAGCCATATTGCCTAAGGCGGTTCTATAATTTCGACACCAGGGTTTGTGAGGTAGTATAAAGAGGAAACTCACACGATAATAATAAATAGGTAATAAATAAATAAATATGTGAGACGTCTCACACACGGCCATCGGACCTCAAACTAGGCAGAGCCTGTACTATGGGTGTCAGACAGCTGATATAAAGCCCGACCAAAGAAATAAGAAACCTGCTCTGGGGGCGCCACGTGTATATTTTTACGACTATGGCAACAATTTCCCT
>CAOKYR010000200.1:0-12911 GCA_948473455.1 Teleiodes luculella | reverse complement strand
TTGCGCCAAAAGCAGCGTTGCTTCATTTTAATTGTATTGCTTTCTGAAAAACAAGGGTTACAAATTCGTACCCTCAAATATATTCATGTATTTTGCGGATGGCAACTCAAAAAGGGAAACTATTCTTACTGTTCATGCTTCAGTCATAATAGATCACCGAACCATTGTGACGAGATTTGTTGTGTTCCCAGAGGCGAAACATAGGTGTAGGCTTTATACAAGATGCCTTGATGATGTTGAATTTACCACAATTTACTTGGCATTTCCTGGATGACTCTAGCAATGAACATGAACTATATCAGGAAGACTTCGTGAAGTTCACACAAAAGAAGCCACAAACAGAAGAGGTTAAGAAGGATAAGCGTGCTGTATAATAATAATAATAATATTCTTCAATATTATAAAATAATTATTTAATCATTTCTATTTAACTAAATGAAGATACGTATTACTTTGAGCGAAGTTAATTTATTTTTTGCTTTTTAGTTAACTGTTGTCGTGTATCCGAATATATTACTTTTTTCCAGTCAGTCGGTGTCTGTGTGTTACAGTGTAACTTGCTCCACATAAACTGAATTAATCAATTTCAGTGTTTTAATTGTGCCGATACATAATATTGGCGACGATAAATTTGGTAGTGTGCAAGATTGAAGAATTCACGAAATTAAGTGGATTATATATAAATCAAAGAGGTTATCGTAAGCAGCGGTGTGACGTTGTTGGTGCGTTTTGCAAGCGCATTCCTAAGCCTAACATGTTTATTAAATAATCATACATGAGTGTATCCGATTCAACGTCAACCGAGACCGACAGTGAAGATAGCTGCAGTAGCATTAGCAGCGTAGTAAACAAAGAACAATTTATAAAAAGATCCTGGATTTACAAGCTAAATAAAAAACAATTACAAGAGAAATTGAAATATTTAAATATAACCTATACGGAGAAACAAACGGTAGACGAATTGCGACGAATATTAAGTACTTACTGCAAACAAACATCTTCAAAACAAACAAAAATGACAAGTCATAGTTTGAGTCCATTTGACGGAGATAATTGGATGTGTTTCGAACAACAATTGGAATGTATTTTTTTATTAGATTCAGTCGTTGAGGATAAAAAGGTACCTTTATTGTTAACTAAGATAACATCGAAAGTGTTACATGTATTAAATTGTTTGTGCTCGCCCCAAGACCCCACTACGCTAACCTACAAAGTGTTATGTGCTAAATTACGAGATAAATATACACAAAAACAACCAACAGCTTTGGAACGGGTAACATTTCGAAATAGAAATCAATTACCAACCGAAACAATTGAACAGTATGTATTGGAGTTACGAAAACTGGGTGGAAAGTGTGATTTCAAAGACCTAGAAGACCAAATAAAGGAAAAATTCATAGACGGTGTTCACTCAAAGTTGATCAAATTTGAACTGCTTAAAAGCGAGTCGAGTAAGATTTTGGAAGAAACAATAATATTGGCAAAAACAGTAGAATTCGCAATGTTACAGATAAACAATGGAAGGAAAGACAAGCAATGAGGTATCTGAGGTGTTTTTTTATCAAAAGGAACAAAGAAAAGGTAGAAACATAAATCAACGAAAATTCAGAAATAGAATGTATGGATCTTCAATCACAAAAAAGGATCAGACAGAAGTGTTTTTGTTGTGGAGCAACAAATCACATAAAATCACAGTGCTCATTAGCGAAGAAATATTGTTCTGAGTGCGGACAACAGGGACATATATATAAGATGTGTTCAAGGAATAAGAAGATTAACTTGGCCTACATTGTACAAAAAGAAGATCAGAGTAAGATGGATGCAGAAGACAGGGAGGATGATGAGGAATCAATTGACCAATTGTTTAATGACATGAAAATATATTCAGTAAGGTGAACCGAGGCAAGTGTGACGAAAATTTTACTGACGCCATAGTTTTCATGGGAAAAATCCTACATTTTATTGTTAAAATACCAATATTTTTATTTTTAATCCTTTATTATTTAACGGTAGTTTGATTGGTTGTGCAAATTAACACATTTATCATTATCTCAAGTACAAAAACTTAATTTCACTTCAGAAAGATCGCTTACTGTCACACTTGCCCCTGACTGGGGAAAGTGTGACAGTCTCGAATATCTTCGTAGTTAACCGTTGTTATCTGCAATTCCTACCAAAATACAACAAGATATGTGTGAGTATCACTGTAATTTATACTCTATTTTAACGCACTAAGATTGGTTTTTGCGTAAGTTTTTGCGTAACGATAAATTTTCAGTTTAATGGGGCAAGTGTGACATTATTATTTTTAAATAGTGATGTCAATTATTTTATCGACTGTCACACTTACCCCATGTTATTATTTTATCGACAGTCTAAGCTTATCTACTAACTGAAGGAATCAAACATGGTAAGTATTGAAATAGGTACGTTTATTAGATTTTTTTTAATTAACTGAAGTATAACATTGCTTTCTTATATAATATTTTTCAGCCTTTATGTTAAGAATGGCACTATCAAATTAACTTCAAAGAATACTTAACGGCTTTATTTATCAAAACACAATTGTTTAAAATCCTTTATAGTACTATTTTAAAATTACAGCTTTGAAGTGAATTGTGGTTTAATGAAAGGTTTGTAAAGGGTTTTAAGGAATCGTGTTTTTATAAGTAAGACCATAAAGATAAAGAGCTCTAAAATAAGTATTGTCTTCGTCGTTTCCTAAAACAAACTTGCAAGGGTTATCGGATATTTGGTAAAGCTCAATTCGTTTTACAATTTGTGTCATAGGAACTATATCAGTATCTGTAAGCTTTGGCATCGAAAATATTAGGTTTTTTTTACTGTCTCTTGTATGCTTATAGTAAGTTACATTGTATCGGTCGTTTTTTTCCACATTTTGTATAACACCAACGTAATACTTCCAGTTTTTCTTTTCGTAGTATCGCACTAAAACGGTATCATTTTTTTCCACAGTACAATTTTCCAGATCATTATCATCATATTTTTGAACTTCTACTCCCTCTGTTCTGTACCTCTTTGGATAATACATATCTTAGTGGCATCTGTTGTTTCTTGATGTTTCGCTTTTTGTTCACTACAAACATGATTTTTATTCAAATTATCAACAGTTTTTTTCAGCGTTGCTTGCTGCCTCGTTTTTCGTTCTGAATGGATTTGTTCGTGTACTGAAGAAGTTGTTGTTGATTTTTCCTGTTTAATTTTGCATTGTTTATTGCCAACTTGTATTATTTCATAGGTCTGTTCTTTTTCAGAGTCACTGTCAACTTCTTTTACCTCCTGAATATTTTTTTTTGTTATCAAGTCGTGTAGTTGGATGCTCTTCGCTACCTTCAGAGTCAATGTCCACTAAATCGGAGTCGGAATGCGTGCTCATTATTTCTGATTCACTAGTTGTTTCTGAATCCGACATAGCAAGTTTCCTCTTTTTAGGCAGCGGCTGTTTATTCTTGGTTTTAATTAATTTTGTTCGCTTCAGAGAAATATTTTTCTTTTTGTTAATTTTGTTTTGTTTTTTATTTAATGATTCTTCTTTTTCTTTCTTCTTTTTTTCAATATAATCTTTGTTTGTGATTACTTCAGCACCTATGCACAAACGTTTTCTCTTTACTGTTGGCTCTTCTTTTTCTTTATTTTTAAGGAATCGAGGTCTGTTGAGTCTTTTCCATATAGATGACAGAAAAATATTTCGCCTGATTTGGCTATGTCATCGTGTCGCTTCTGCGTTGCTGAAAACGGTTATGATATTTTCGAGAGCAGTATTTTTCAAAATCAGATTACACGTCCTCTTTTTACCTTGTTTGTATATTGCAGACGTAGTATCGCAAATTCGCAACCCGTAAAAGCATTACAAAATAAAATTGACTGTGTATCACCTCTAAAACTTTCCGAGCTGTACTGCTTTGAAAAGACTTTTCCTTTTCCCGGTTTAAGCATGTACAAATTAGAGCAATGAATACTTGTGACTATAGCCAGTAGATCCACGTCTTCGCCAACAATAGTAGTATGGTTAAACTGGTTTGATTTTGCAATTTCTGCAGCTTTTGTTACAATGAGAGTATCTGCATCATCGCAGCTCTGAAAAACAGAAATGCCGTCTGCCTCTAAATAGGGTTTTAATAATGAAACAGTGATTGTTTTACTTGGCACCGACTTCAAAATTATAAAATAATTATTTAATCATTTCTATTTAACTAAATGAAGATATGTATTACTTTGAGCGAAGTAAATTTATATTTTTCTTTTTAGTTTACTGTTTGAAGTCGTTTTCTTTTTTGTTAAAAATTATGTTCACACAACATGGCTTGTCTTAACACTTGAATTAAACTTGAATTTATATTTCTGAGCACTTTCATGGGAAGTACTCTGGCTTTGAGGTGCAGAACTATCCTCTAAAGCAATAGCTCTCCTTTCCAAGTAAGTCCCGACATAGTTGGATTTTAGTCAAGATCCACCTTTGGCACCGCTCGCGCACCTCCTCTCCCGAAAAGCGCCGACGTTTGACAGACGCTCCCGAACTGACTGAACAATGGCTACCAGCCGAAAACTCACCAGCTAGAAATGCTAATTGATACTACCATCAATCCTTGAAATGCTGCCTTGAACCGAGCTAATTTTTTAGAAATTAGCGTTGAAATCTTCTTTTATTTTCTGCTATAGCCAGAAAACTGTAGCACAGCGTCTTCTACATGAGATTTTGGCAGATGAACACGCGATTGCCGGTTCACTCACGCGGTTTGGGGCATGTATGGATGCTCCAAATAACACAGTAAAAACACGCAGAATCACGTTAAATGCAATATTGATCGACGGACCACTACGCTGTTAATAAAAGTCAGCGTGTAAATTTAGAAAATAGCTTGTATTTAAACTAAATGGAATTTAAATACACCGGAGCCTGTGCATAGTCACTGACAACCGTTGACAAGAAGTACAAAGTTGCTATATGTAAATGACAAACTACTAAAAATAATAAATGTTGCCAAATAACATACCTATTCAATTATTGAACACTTTCAGAGGAGTAAAATATAAATGCCCTTGAAAGGGCATGGATACACACACACACACGAGGATTTTGCAATGCAAATGCAAGGGAGAGAAGTGAGTGAGAAAAACAATCAGATCGCACAGCGTAATCTGGCTGGAGTATAAACAAGACAGATATGTAAGGATAGCAACCGATATTTGGACAACAGGTATTTGGAACTGTTATTTTTTTGGAACTGGAACAGAGGTAACAGGTCTGACATTTTGGCTGTTATAACCCACTTCTACTAGTGTTCAAGATGTAACATTGCAGTTACCAGACTCAGAATAACAAAATAATTTGGCTAAAAATCTGCACAGATCCATGGGAAACAGTAGATAAATATTGGAGCATTATAACCAAAAAACGACTGACTCTTTTACAGTCAAAAAATTGACAATACAACAGTATTATGCCGAATTTAAAGCTCTAAACCAACCAGGAGGTATATTCTTGGTAAGTTATCTGTCTAATTCGTTTCTTCGCAAAACTTCCCTTTCGCCTTTCGCAAAATATCCATTTCAGTTCGGCCGCAAATCTCATTAAGCGTGGACATGTGTATCGATTTGTTACTGAGCCCTTTATGCTATTTATCGGGATCTTTATCTGCGATCGATTTACGTAACGCGATCATTGATAGTGCCGTGCGTTCGAGTCTCCGGTATTAAGACTTATTAGTGATGGCGGATGATTCAATTTTACGCGAAACTGTTGTGGCGGATGTACATGTTGTTGCCGTAGAAATGATTCAAGTAGCTTGAATCATGATGCACACGTTAAGAGCATTCAACAGCAGGAGAACGTACAAAGGAAAGAGCGAGATCAAGGATTACAGTATTGTATAAGTATGGAGTCAGATTCGGATTCAAATAATCCACATAAGAGAGGAAGAGAAGAAGATTCAGACGATGAAGAGGATTGGCATCAGGTAGAGAGATCAAGTAGGAGGTTAAAAAAGAGATATTTAGAGGACATACAATTAAGTGTAACTAGTAGAGAGAAGTTACCCAAGCAGTTTGCTCTGGCTAAATTGATGAAATCTCACAACATTTCTGGCATTATGAGGATAAAATTCATAAATCCTTATAAATTTCTTATAAATTTTCAATCTGAAGATTGCGCTAAAAAATTTCTGGACTGTATTGAGTTTAAGAATTTAGGCTGGAAATCACAGATGACGTGGGAAGTTGGAATTTCTTATGGTTTGATTAGAGATATCGATTTATTGTGTCAATTAAAAGGCTGAACCGACGGTGTGAGGATGGATGGGTACTAGGGATGCTCGATTTTTGCCTTTGAATCGATTTTCTGGATCGTAAGCACAGAACATTTAAAAGAGGTTAGAAAGGCGCTGTGGGCGGGGCCGGCGCGCCAAGACTATGAGCAAACGCTCATACTCCACGCAAAGACGCGATCGCGCTGTCTAACTCACACATAGCTATAAAAATGTACAACGGTATGCGTGCATGCGTATGATTCGTTTCCATTTGAAATCGCGTGATTGAGCGGCGCTATGATTGGCTAGATTTGAAATTGAAAATATGTGCGTAAACTTCATCTTTATTGAAGTACAGATGTAGTGGATGGAGGTGAAAGGTGGGGTGGAATCGGCGACACAGGATTTCATACGGACGGCGCATTATCGCCATTCTAACCTCTTTTAAATGTTCTGTGATCGTAAGCCTTTGAATCGATTCTTGGATCGGATCGTATGCTCTTGAATCGATCTCTCAAAAATCAAATCATAATTTGCAGTATTAAATTATTATTATTTTTATGATACAGATACATAATTTTAAGTTTTTCCAATAACACACTGGATTTTATGAGTGGAATCATCGGTAAAATCACAATAGCACCATTATTTTTACACAAATGGTTAAACTTATACCTACGGCACAAGCGACCAACGCAAAATAAAAACAGTGAGGAATTTTTAGAACTACTTGCATCATGTTACATTGTTTTTATCAACTAGCTTTGCTTTATAACATAAACAATGCGGACTAATGATGTCAATATAGTGTCGCATTTGTTTGAAATTGATCTTTCTTCATTTTTTATTAAAATCATAACAAATTAGTACACTGTCCGTGAATACGATCCAAGGGATTCGATCTACCTTACTTGTGAATCGATCCGAATAAATATCGTATTGAAGTGAATTGATTAAAAAAATCGCTAGATCGTATTCTCTTGAATCGATCTTCATAAAAATCTAATCGTAATGCGCATCTCTAATGGGTACCAAGCAGTGGCGAAGGGTCCATATAAGCCGATTCCCAGCGGCTTACCTTTTAAAAATCCGATCCAACATACATTAATACATTCATATTATTCATAATGATAAGATTTTATACGCTCGAAGCATATTAATATTACAGAAATTATGCCTGCCCGTAACAAAAAACCAATAAGTTTATTATTATTAAATCGCCCAACCATAATAATATGACCGGCCGGCGGTCATTGACCCGGCCACCTAATATCACGCGCGCCTTGCGTTCCGCATTCTTTATAACAAACAATAAGGTAAGCCGCTGAGTCGTAGCTTCCCTTTTTGCTACGTTGCATACATGCACAATGCACATACATGAACCATGCTACGTTGCCACGTCGCGCACCCCACGCTCCGTCCCTTACGCTCTTATAGTAATAATCGCGCGCTATTTCACGCAAGGTAGGCCTACCTTGCCGACTAGCTTACCTTTTGTTCTCCTTTTCTAACGCCTTATGCGAAACGAAAAAGAAAGTGATAATCCCGCTAATTGAAAAATCATAGTTGTAAAAGAAAATACATCGCGAATCAGACGTTTTCTACTAGCAAGTTAATACGGTTTAAATAATGTTAAATTTAAAGGGTGGTACTGTGATAGTAAGAAGTACCGGGAACCGCACTCTTTCATTTAGGCGTGTTTGCTTGCAAAATCAATTCGGAAATAAAAATGGCTAATTATGGCTAGTACGTGTCCGCCATTTTAATCGTGTTTGTTTTGGTAATTTTCTGTGGTTGTTTAGTGTAAATTTGCTGTTATTTTTAATAAATAAGGTAATTATAATGATAATTTGGTCTAAACATGACAAAGTACGTGCATCAATCGGCAAAGAACTTTTAGTAAGCCGGTCAGTGCTACTTTTATTTAACCCTCAGTACGAGATACAAGTTCATACTGACGCATCCAAATTAGGCCCGTTACGTACGCCAGTCGTCAAACATCTGCAGCCGAACAACGCTACCACAGTTTCGAACTGGTGACGTTGGCAGTCGTTATGTCACTACAAAAGTTTAAAATATATCTAACTTGCATTAAGTTCGTGATCGTAACTGACTGTAATGCCGTGCGATGGTCGTGGTCAAAGAGAGACCTAAACCCACGTATTGCCAGGTGGTGGCTTGAAGTTCAAGGATATGATTTCGATGTAGAATATCGTGCGAGGAGGTCTATGGCTCACGTGGACGCGTTGAATCGTAATCTCGTCTGTTATGCGTTGCGTTGAAAAAGATCTTATAGAGAGCTTACAGCAAGATGATGACCGCTCCACTGTGAATCAAATTAAGGATGAGATATCTTCAGGGAAAACGAATAGCTTAGCGCAAGATTACGTCTTGTAGAAAGGTGTACTATTAAGAAAAATAAATGGTCAAAATAAGGTAGTCGTGTCACGTTGGTCTCGGATGGTTCTTAGTGCAAACTTCTCACGATAACAATGGCCATTGTAACTTTAATAAAACTTATGACGCTATGAAACAAAAATATTAGTTCAGTGGCATGGGACGTTTCGTACAAAAGTACGTGCGCGGATACATATACCGTCAAAACACAAAAAAGCCAACAGGTTGCAAAGTTGCATCCAATCGACAAGGTGGCAATACCGTTTCATACCGTACATGTGGATTACCTCGGTCCATTTTGTAAGAGTCCATCTGGAAAAATGTACGTCCTTGCCATTGTTGATGCTTTTACGCGTTTTGTTTAGATCGAGGCGGTACGTGATACTAGATAAGGTATTAAAAACTTTCGATGAAATCATAAAACATTTGGATTACCGAGTCGTATTATCAGTGATCGTGGTAAAGCATTCGATTGTCGCGATTTTAAAAAGTATTGTTGTGATAGGCAAATTGAACACGTGATGACTGCTGTTGCTAGTCCAAGAGCTAACGGGCAAGTGGAGCGGTTTAATTGCTCTATACTAAATGCTCTTGTTGCTTATCTCGGAGAATATCAGAACCGTTGGGAGGAATACTTACCGAAGGTTCAACCAGGGCTTAATTCAAACACAAACGATAGTACAGGAAGGTCACCGCTGGAATTACTTTATGGTTTTCGTCCACGATCCACGACTGTCGGGCAATATTGTCGTGCCCGCGAGATCTGACATCGACTCCCTTCGGGCAGGCGCTCTCACACGAACCCAAGCGGCTGGCCGCAGGTCGAAGGCTAACTTTGATCGGAAGAGACGCGAAGGGTCGCCGTTTAAAGTCGGGGATCTTGTTCTCGTTGAGCGAAAGATATTTAAGAAAGGATTACGTAGTGGTAAGCTGATACCGCGGTAGTACATGACCGTTATTCGGGTTCGATTCCCAGTTCAACCATGTAATTAATAAAAAATAAATGAATGCAGTTTTAATAGTTTTTAGAAATAAAATAAAGTCTTCTTTCAGTAAAATGTTCTACCTACAATATTTAAAGTACTTTCCCTCCATGTGGCATAGCCGTGGGACGCCCTGTATAAATATACAACATCCAGACACAAGCACAAGGCAAACACAAGCGCTCACGCATGTTTGTCCTTCGGGATTCGAACCCGCGACCCTGTGCTCAGTAGGCAGACGTACCACCTCTACGGCTACGGGGCCGTCTAACAAACATTGAAGGAAAAGTATGAAAAGAGACCCACCGTGCATTGTAATATGTTCGCTTCAACGTCTGAAAGCAACGACGATGGCTTGCGGGCATAATATCTCATTACTTATAGCAAAATCTGGAAAACCGCATACCATTGGAGAGGAGTTACGAAGCCACCTACAGTCACGTCATAAAACGGAATATGCGAAGTTCGCGAAATGGGGCCAAGAAGTAAAACAGGCTGAATTAGAAAAAAAAACGCAAGAACAGTGAAGAAACCCCTCTTCAAGCGTCCAAAAGACAAGTGACTTTGCAGGCAGCATCAATGAAAAACCAGTACTGGGACACATCTAACGAATAAATAAAGGGCTTCCACCTATTGACATTAAACACTTTGATGGAAAACACGTCGAAGACTAAATTCCTTTCACAAACATATTTAAGGCTGTATTTACACTCAGACTCGATCATAACTCCATGGCAAAAAATATTTTACTTACGTAAGTACCTATTCGAAAGGCGAAGCTCTCGACATTATAAAAAACCTTTCATTAAATGACAGTAACTTGAAATTTATAGAGAAACGGGAAGTTGCGATGAAAAATTCTGCTACTGAGAAGACTTCACCTGCTCCAACCACGCCGGGGAAGGCTTAGAAGTCAGGCAAGGCCTGTCTAGTAACAGCTGCAAAGCATTCACAATGTAAATACTGCCTTAAAAAAACATGTTCTAAAAAATACGACAGATAACGTTGTTAGTTTTCAAAACTCTCTAACGATATGCGATTTGTGTTTGACGAGTAGACGTACGGATTTTCCTCGCGTCAAAATTTATTAAACCAATGAATTTATTTATTTATTTGTAAATATGAATATTATTATATAATAAGGCCTACTTGTACCAAAACTTTGAGTTAAATAAATAACTCGAGGTTTACTAACTCAGTGTTAGAATTTTAATTTTTTAACTCCTACTTCATATTGCACCAGTCAAAATTAGCCCAGAGTCAACTAACCCGAGTTAATGTTACGTTCATTCATTCTTTTTACATCCGGCCAAATATGTTAAAATGAACGCTGAATGATTTAAGTATACTGCTCTCTTTCGCTCAACAGTATTCTGTATAAATCTATTGCTTTATGTTAGAATTGAATTACCATTCTCGCATTTGGTCGCATTATATTACCTGCTGTCATTATTTTTTGTTTATATTTGAGGTTAAGTACTCGGTGTTCTCTGGCGTTGTTACTATTTTCTGTTCATTATCTTCAAAGAGAAAATATCATAATCTTGAAAAAATTGAAAATGAGAAAATGGAAAAGAAACCTCGGTTACGTGGCCCGAATTTCACAAATAGTGACCATTTACTACTTTGTGACGTAGTAGGGAAATATAAACATGTAATTGAAAATAAAAAAACAGATGGAGTAAATCTCCTAAAAAAACAACAAGCTTGGGTGGAAGTGGTGAAAGAATTTAATGCTCTCACCACTGGTCATTCTCGTACGATCGAAAGCTTACAACAAAATTATAAAAAATTAAAAAAGAAGGAGAAAAAAAGTGCTTCCGATGCCAAAATGGACATCCCAGGTAAGTGTTATTTTTAAGAGTTTGTTTCATCTACAGTGAAGTGGTATAAATTTGTTAAATAACTTTACTTTAATTTAAAGTTGATAGAATAGTTCTAATACAAAATATTGAGGAGTATGGTACTTCTTCGGAAGGCTGGGAAAAAGTTGCCGAGGGTACAGGAGCGTCGATGGAAGATTGCTGTTCATTTCGGAACATGCCAGTCAGCAGAGCACTAACCTGTGTAGGCGCGTTCGCAAAATAATTGCTGCGTACTTACTTTACACGGACAATATACAAAGATTTTAGTTTAGGTGTGTGCGTAGAGTTAACTTAGTATATAAACTGTAATATTTGGAACAATAAACAGACGACATTGTAACCTTGGACTGCGTGTTTCATTTGGTCGACGAATCCTTCCTCCCACATTCAAGAGTGGTCGAGTACTCCCACTAGCAAGAGTGGTCGAGTACTCCCACTAGCAAGAGTGGCCCTATCCCACACAAGCGTGGTTGATGTTAAGCGTGGACAAGGGTCCACCCTTAATGCTCTCTTCCAGCATCGTCTCACTACGGCCAAGACACCTTTAGCCGTCAGACACTGATCTGAGCCTGGTTGAGTGGCAGTGAGAAAACCATTTCCTGTGCACATTGCACGTCGTGCACAACCCTCTTTTCCTTCCCCACTGCCGTCTGTTGCCTTAGGTCTTAAAATAGGACAAATTGAGAAAAATCATCATTTGGGGTCATGTTTCGTGAAGACATACCGTTTGCGAGTTTAAAAAAACCCCCAGCGCCATCTGTTGTCCATTTAATGTATGACACCTTTTGAGTTCCAGCGACCAAACGTTAGCGAGTTTTAAAAAACTGGCAGCGCCATCTATGATCGTAATCGTGTACTACAATTGGATGTTTTTGCCGAAAATTAATAACAACACAGAGTGGACTCTTATTGAAGACACTGACCTCTATTTATAAAAAAAACCCCCAGCGCCATCTGTTGTCCATTTAATGTATTACACCTTTTGAGTTCCAGCGACCAAACGTTAGCGAGTTTTAAAAAAACTGGCAGCGCCATCTATGATCGTAATCGTGTACTACAATTGGATGTTTTTGCCGAAAATTAATAACAACACAGAGTGGACTCTTATTGAAGACACTGACCTCTATTTAAAAGGTAAAAACATAGACATTGGTGTCGATTCGGTGTTGGCCAATGCACTAATCTTAACTAAAATTTAACTAAAATTTAGTTAAGATGTGTCAGATGACACATTTAGCTATTCGGAACGCACGACTTAACTTAATTTTGTATGGAATCTGACAGGACTAAAAATAAGTTGAACTAACGCCATTTAGCTATTCGGGAACGACCATTCATCTGTCATTTTTAGTTCGTTATCTGTCATTTTTAGGTGTTTTTAACTTAAAATGGCCTTAATT